>SKCR01042276.1:0-57722 GCA_019454045.1 Zanthoxylum bungeanum
ATTTATGACTTTGGATGTGAAGATTCCCAACTTCAAATCATAGTCATGGACAAATTTTGATTATTACTCTTTAAATTTTATCCATGCATATATGCATGTAACATTTTACATACACATATATGTTTAATTTAAAGCTACATAAATAATCACAGAATTTTCATGAATTTTATAAAGCAAATCAAAATGCATACATGGAATAAAATAAAATCACAAATTTATTAATCAATCATGTTTCGAACATATTTGCTTGTCGGGCATACAAATCCCAACAATAATAACTATTAAATACGTATACGAGATAAAAAATAAGTATAAAAAATTAAAAGAATTTAATTAATAAAATAAAAATAATTTATTTCCTTAATATTTACGGGATGTACAGGATAAAAAAGATGCACAAGATATTTCCTTCAGATTTATTTTGATTAATTAATTTATTATTTTTATTAAATCATTTATTTCAAAAATCAATGTAAAGGAAATCTTTGAAGAAGAGGGTAAATAAGTCATTTTGGGGGAGATAATGAAAGGGGGACTGACATGGGGGGTGAGAGGAGTAATTTTCTAAAAGATTCATGGTATGAACCTAATCAGATGAAAAAACAAAAGCGAACTTGCTTGAGGAGTAAGAAGATCATGAAAGGAACTTGAGTTCGAAAAGGTACGCAATTTTCGGTAAGAGAAAAAATATCTTATTTAATTTTATATAATATAGAGTTTGTTTGTTTCGACGTAAAACGATTTTCATAAGTAAAATATTTTCAATGAAGATCATTTATGGGAAGTGTAGAAGCGCAAATTTAGTCTTTCTATAGAAGACACATGTCGACAATATGAATAAAGCTTCATCCACAAGATATTGCAAGTGGGTCTGCCGCAAACAGAGATTGGACCAATTGGGGAGTGACACTTGTCATGACATAACTGTGACACATGACAGTTCGGAACATCTTCTAGTATTCATGTACCTCATAGTCAATCCATTTTGGAGGAACATCTCACATCCCTCCGAAGAAGTGAAGGATAATACTGAAGTGGAGAGAGCAACCCTCCGAGGTGAATCCACCTCGGAAGAAATGTCATTTCGGAGTCCGGAGTACCAGCTCAGATTCACTACGGTCTCCGTATCAATGTTAAATTCCTCATAAGATAGTGGACTTATCTGACAACCCACTTACCTGAATATAAAAATATAATTGAACATGCATATAATTACAGGCGTTAATACACTTAATCCTATATTTGAGCATGTCATATGCCATGTGCACATCATGCAAGTGAACATGTATTAACCGATGAGTGGCACCTCAATACTATTCACCCTATAAATATTACTACATTTCATCATAATGAGGTTCAGCTGAAATATAAGAAATTATTAATTATAAGCAAAAACCCTCAAGGTAGATTATTAGAAGTTAATAAAAGAGAGAAAGACACTAATCGCGGAGGGTTTGTCCATATTTACAGGGTTAATCTTATACTGGACGTGATGAAGCCTAGCTCATACCAATGTGAGGCCCAGTTACAACAGGTGAAGCCCGTGACTTTCCTCTTATTTCACTTTAGACCACACTTTTACTGCATACAGAAATGAAAGTGTTTGACTATCGCCTATAAATATTTTTCGAAAAATATTTTCTGATGTTTGGTGCGTCAAATATTTTTTGGTGCTTAGAAGTAGGTATAGCAAAAAGGTCCGGGTTCAGCTCAGATTCACATTATCCTGGAAAATCAGGGTCCGGAAATACCCTGGTCCACAAAAACATGGAGACCCGTACGAATCTGGACAAGGGTATTTCTGAAAGCGAACTGACTCAAATCTGCATACACCTAGAAGACTCGAGTCCGAAAAAAAAAATTCATACTTGAGTAGCAAAATTTGGGACCTGTATGGATCTAGACCCATGCATTTTCGGACTCGAATCCACCTAGGCCCTGAAGACCTCGGTCTGGAAATACCCAGGTTATAAGAATTTTCTGACACGAATAGGCAATATGGACCTGGATCTGAGTGGGTCTCAATTTTTGAGATTTAGGTACTTTATTTTATTAATTTTATACAAATATAATTGAAAAATAAAAAAATTTGGATATCTCGATCCGGTCTGGGTATATCCATAGCCGTGCGGTTCAAGTTTCCAAGACCCGGATATATAATTTTATTAATTTTATACGAATATAATTGAAAAAGTTTTAAAAAAACTGAATTTCTAAATCCTGTCCAAATATACATGGATCTGTATCCACGCAAATCTAGATTTTCGGGACATGGCCTAAAATTTTATTTATTTTGTACAAATATGATTGAAAAAATATATTAGAAATAAGATTTCTGGATCTTGCTCGATATACCAAAATCTGATCGAAATATGGATTTGAATCCACACAAGTCTGAATTTATGGGACTCATATCCATAACTTTATTAATCTCATACAAATATAATTGAAAAAAAAACAAAAAAAAATTGGATTTTTGGATTCGTTCTAAGTATATCTGGATTCGGATTCACGCGGGTTCAAAATGCCGCGATCTAGGTTCATAATTTTATTAATTTCTTACAAATATAATTAAAAAATATAAAAAAATTGAATTTCTGAATCCGGTCCGAATATATCCGGATTCAGAACCACATGATCCGAAATTCTAGGTCATAGATCCATAATTTTATTAATTTCATACAAATATAATTGAAAAAAATATTCAAAAAAAAAAAAATTAAGCCAAAATCCCCGTGCAAATCGGAAAGATCTTGGCATGATGATTCAGATTACAGTCCTACAGTTGGCATCCACAGAGATGTGGAAAGAAAGGAGCCTCAACCTCCGAGGTTCAAAGAAGTGAAAAAAAAGATGAGATTTTGCTTAAAGAACAATCTGGACAGATCTTAAAGCGTATTCCTCTCATCAATTGTCGTCCAAAGAAAACTTGGACTCCTAAGCCTCTTCCACAGATGCAACCTTGCATAATGTTTCAACCATCAACATCTTCTTATCAAGAGCAGTTTCCACCGCTCGAGAAGATCGTTGATCCACAGACTAATGTTGTATCTAAACCTTATGTCCAGCCAACTACAGTTACATCCAGTGGTCAAATGGAGGAACCAAGACAACATGAAGCTGTGTTAAACTGGAACACATAGAACGCCAGAGTGCAAAATACTATACTTCGCATTATTGAGAATAAAGTTGATCATGTTGTTCAGTATGTTCAGAGGACAGAAAAAAAGGTGGATTCGTTAGCTATCCAACTACAATAGTTGTATGACAGGACAATGGCTCAAATTGCTCAACTTGACAGAGATATGAGAACTATGGTCTCTCATAACTACTTTGGTCCAGAGTTTGATCATAAGGAGGTTGAGATAAAAAGATTGAAAGCATAACTTGCAAAGATGGATGCCGACAGGCATACACCATTCGTTCTACAGTCTTTCAAACCTAGCCCATTTTCACCAACCTTTTTATACCCAACATACCAACCTTATCCACCATCGCCATTTACCTCGTCCCAAACAGACTGGTCAAGAATCTATGGAAGTACCCATGGTACTTGGAAACCAGCACCTCCCAAAAGACAGTTTACAGAAAGCCCGGTTCCACCTACACAACCACAATCGATATCACAACCCGGTCCTTCACAACCCTATACACGTCATTCCCAAACACAAACTTATGTTCCAGAAACATAATTCTCAACTGTACCGTTACAAACACCTATAACCCAACCAGCCGTAACCACTCAGCAATTTTATACCCAACAGCTCTCAACTCTAGAGCCTGAAAGTTCTGAACAGTCACGTGAATCCTCAGAACCTGAGTAGGGATGTCAAAAAGATCCAGACTCGGCCCAGATCCGGACGACACCCGGTTAGACCCAGATCCTCAATTTTTTTTTCGGATCCGAGACTTTAATATTAAGACCTGGATTTAATCGGGTCCGGATACGGGTTCGGGTGGTTTCGGACCTGGGACCCGGTTAAAATAAAAAAATATAAAAGCATAAATTAAAGTCAAAATCGCAAAAGCAAAAAAAAAAAAAAAAATATATATATATATATAAAAGCATAAATGTATCTAATCGTGTTGAAATTTTTTTTCCTTGTAGTTTGTTTATGATATGTAATTGTGTTGAAACTTGAAAGTTCAAACTTAAGTATTTTTATGTGTTTTGTAATTTCTAATTCAAACTTATTATATTTCTAATATGTAATCAAACTTGTTGTGATATTGTTAATACATAATATTGAATAGTGGAGCTTAAAAAAAGAAAAAAAACAGTGGAGGAATGCTGGTTGCGGATCCCGGGTCCGAACACAGGCCCATTCCGGGTATACCCGGGTCCGGATACGTTTTCTCGGGTCCACATCCGGACTCGGGCCATCTTCAGCGCGTGCGGATCCGGATCCGGATCCGGGTCCGTACGGACCCAGGTTCGGATCCGGATTTTGCCATCTCTAAACTTGAGAGTGATTCCGTCTAGACAGAATCCACTGAGTCTCTCGATGAGATGGCAGACATCAAAAAGATGTTAATTGCCACATCTACTGGATCAAATGAGCTAATGACAGAAGAACCCGATGACTCAACTGAGCATGTGCCTACGGGAACAACGGCACAACCACATCCGGCTTCCTCTAAGCCAACGACAAATCCTTGGTTCACATTTGATGATGTCCCACCGTCCAAGTGGTCTGATAGGCTACAAGAATTTATTGATTGGACTGATGTTATGCTGATTAAGCCAAGAACTACATTACACAGTGTCCTTGTAGAATTTGTCTCCCGTACTTTAGGAGACTTGAGAGAATGGTTCCTCAGTCTTGGAGAATACAGACAACGAAAATTCTACCAGGTCGATTCAGCGGCCGCAACTATGTGAATAATTCATAAAGAATTCCTTGGAGAATGAGCCTCATTGTTAGAACAGGCTCGCAAGAAATATTTTCAAATGAGGTGTTGTTCATTAAAGATCAAAGATCTTAACACCCATTATCAGAGAATGACAAAGCATTTCTACAAGCTCAATGGATACAATGATCCAAATCTAAAGCATACATATGCTGCCTCTTTGTTAGAGGAATTATATGATGAAATTCAGCGCTTGATACAGGCAATGAAGCAGAAAGTAACAGATTTGTCACTTGGCGAGATTCATCAGATTGCCCTCAAAGCTCTAGACAAGCTTTGTGATCAAAGATCATTTTTCAAAGAGATGCTCAAGAACAATCAGCCATTTAAAGCTGCTTGCAAAAAGGTTTATCTGCAGATCAAATGCAATGATAAAAAGAGTTGTGCATGTCCTTCAAAGAAGAAGTCCCATCATAAGCTTTTTAAGAAAAAGAAGAGCAAGAAGGAGAAACTGCGCAAGGAATGGCGTCCAGTCCGATATTTCAGACAGAAAGATCAGCGCAGAAAGCCTAAAGACAACAAATATTTCATTTGTAAAAAGAAAGGGCATTTCTCAAAGGATTTTCCAAAGAATCCGAAGCAAGATGCCAAGATGGTTCAAGAGATCCATCAGTCTTCCAGGATTGATCTTGATAATACAGATACAAAATCATGATTTTCAGAACAAGATCAGCCTAACAGTGAAACCGTGTTTGCTCTCAACAGTCATGAGCTTTCTAGCTTAGATGAATCTAGTTCAGACGATAGAAGTAGCTCAAATGGCTACATCCCGGTGTTCACTATACAACCATGCCAGGCATTAAGAACTATTGTTCCAGTTCCTTTAGTCCAGTTGCAGATCTTACCGTCAAAATATGAAAAACCCATTAAAGTCATTAGGTTTATGGACACAGAAGCTCACAGAAGCATGATGAATCTAGCAACTTTGCCTTCAGAATCATGGATGTAGCATACATAATATTTCAAAGCTGCTGATGATGAAGTTTTCCATATGGATCTCATCACCAAGAAACCTATCAGTATCCGGTTTTTTCATGATTGCATTGTTTGGACCAGAGTCATTGGATCCAATTTACCGGATAAAGATATTTTGATCGGTTTTGATGTTTATCATCAAGCCTAGAAGCTTCATATTCAACCTGATGGTATTTGGTTTAAGAGATTCATTAAATCCTATACTACTGTTCCAAAATTGTTCCAATCATCTACAGTAGGGGTGGATTTTGAAGAATTAAAGAAGCAGTTTTCTCCGTTCTGGTTAGAGTTTCACAGCGACTTCAATCATCCAAAACCTCTATGGAGAAATGAAGATTTCTTTATTAAGCTCCCTTTCAAGCTTAATGAGGATATCAACCCAACAAAGGCTTCACATCCGGGGATGACTCATTTAGACCTTGCTTTGGCCCAGAATGAATGCAATCAGTTGCTATAATAAGGATTAATTGAGCCCACAACTTCTGATTGGGCTTGACAAGACTTTTATGTGGAAAAACGGTCAGAGAAGGCCTGTGGAAAGAAACGTCTGGTAATAGACTATAAGCCTCTCAACGCTTTTTTGAAATATGATAAGTTTCCATTGCCCAAGATCAATTCTCTATTTGTTCATATTCGAGAAGCCCACATATTCTCAAAGTTTGATCTTAAGGCAGGTTTTTGGCAATTGGGTATAAGCCCATAAGAAAGGCCCAAAACAGCCTCTTGCATACCTAATGCTCACTACCAATGGAAAGTATTACCTTTTGGCCTCAATGTAGCACCATCACTATTTCAGAAGGCAATGACAAAGATCTTCCAGCTCATAATGCATCATACGCTGGTGTATATTGACGACTTACTTCTTTTCTCAAAAGACGCTGAGTCACACTACCAGCTGTTATGTCAATTCAAAGATCTTATCCCAGAGATGTTCCAGACTTTACAGAAGGGATCCCCACTTTGGATCTTTACTCAGGCAACAACTGTAAAGTACTTTGAACAATTCTTGAAAGGCATCACGATCTCAAAGATCTCTCAGTAAAAGATCTTACGAGATAACGATCTTGCCTCTTTACGTCTTGTCACCATGAAAGACGTTACTTTTACCATCCAAGTCTGGATATTGGAGAACTTCCTTCTTGAAGAAGAAATCACAAGTTATGACCCCTATAAAAGGAAGTTTATCTCAGATGATAAAATCAATGAACTACACCAGATCATGACAGACGTTCCAGAAGAGCTCAGTCTTAGTAATAAAAAGACTAAGACAGCTATACAAGAAAAACTCTCCAAATGGCCAGTTCGTTCAAGAGCCATTATTGATCCAGCTTTTACAGAGAATCTGAAGGATCAATTTTATGAAAGTCTTTTTGATCATCTAAACGCCCTTTTGCCCAGTGGAATAGCATAAGATATATTAGGCGTTGCTCCTTCTAATTTTCAAAAATTATGTTATATCCTTAGGAGCATATGGGATGGAAAATCTGATGGAATGACCCAGCATAAAGACACTATTGTTCATCGTGGTTATGAAACCTTTCATTTCACGATATTTATCAAGAGTCACAGCTTCTTCCATAACTACAAATGGAACCTTGGAGACCTATTTGAACATGGTTTCCTAGATGGATTTATTCTGGGAAAAAGTCTTATTCAGCCAGACTGTTTAGGTATCGATGAAGCTGCTCTTAACATGCTTCCTCATAATATCAGCTATATACTAAAAAGATGGTAGATACGTCATGGAAGCATCAATGTTTGGATTGATTCAATCTCCCCAGAATGGACATAATACTATCTTATTGTTCATCCTCCGATGCATCTTATCTGAATCATCCCTTCATCTTGTCTCTCTGCCTGAAGACTTGTTCATTGGCCATCCAGACCAAAGCTCAAAAAGTATTATGGTAATAACAATATTTTTCATGAAGCTCTTTTATCAAATCATACTCACAGGATAAGAGCTTTCTCTGCAGACAATGTCCGCTGAAGCCTAGAATGCAATACTAACGACAAAGCTTGGCGACGGTTTACCACTATCGAAGAATCATCTAGGTGTATCATACAAGGGTACACCAAGATTAACTTCCCCCACAGTCTTTCCTCACAAATCATCAATGAGGATATTCCAATGTCTAGTAAGGCAAATAACCAATGAGAAGAATGCTAGTATGAAGATGATCTTCTTCAAGATTTTCAGCCGAATGATTATTTTCCATAATCATTTGTCGTCTTGCGTCAGTTTTTGTATCAATAATTCATGCTTTAGACAGCAAGACAAATGTGCTTTTGTTTTTTGTCTGTGTCATGCTTTAGCATCTTTGCTTTAACATCTTTTCGTTTGCTTTTGTAAAAGTAGATTCCTTTGCTTTAGCTTTTTCTTTTGTAAAAAGAGTGGTGTGCTTTTGTTTGCTTTATTCATTTGGTGCGAGGTCTTGTCCCACCAAAGATGCTTTGTGTTTCCTCTCTTCCGCCTATATAAATAGTGAGTTTTTTATTTGTAATCAAGTTTGGAAATCGTTTGAAACCTAAATAAAGATTTGGTTTGATAATCTCTCATGTCTAGCTAAGTAACTCTTAGGTTCTCTCTCAAAGCACGAGGGAGACTTCCCTCAGCTACTACTACTAATCCATAAGTTTTAAGTTCACCTCAATCTATCTCTATGAGTATGCTCTTCACTCGCCACACCAATGGATCTTGTGAATCATAAAATAGTTGGAAAACTTCCTCGATCCTATTCTTAGGCGGTCTCCTCTGTGAGTCATGTTCACCCGAAGTGTGGGCACCGACGCCAGATAATGTCGTTTAGCCCTTTAATATGGTGGTAAGGACGTAGCAGAGAGCAACTCTCGGAACCCAAGTCCTAAATTTTATACAAATATAATTGAAAAATATAAAATAATCAAATTTTTTGATTTGAGTATTTCTAGATCCATATCCACATAGGTTCGATATTTCGCGGCCGGCTTGGTTTCGTTAGTTTCGGTCTCGGCGAGATGGCTGGACGGCAATGAGGAATGAGATTGAGATTTCGCAAATGACAGATGAATTATGTATCCCCAATGCCACCTGGGAAATGAGCAGCAGTGGGGAATACATGAAGATGAGCTCCAGGTTTCTTAAACCAGATGCGAGAGTTTGGTTTCACTTCCTCACGAGATCACTCATTCCGGGTACCCACATCACTTTTTTCACCAGAGAGAGGATGGTTCTGTTGTACTGTTTGATGACAGGACTAGCCATTGACGTGGGAGTGCTTATTTCTACAAATATTGCTTGGGCTGCTACTCAATCGCAAGCTGGACTGTATTACCCTTACCTGATCACCTCCTTATGCACTTTGGGTATGGTTCCAGTTGACCCGCAAGAAGAACCTATGCAACCCATGACACCTTTAACAGCCCGCATAATCCAGCAACTCCGAACAGAGAGACAAGCTCAAGCTGGAGCATCTTCTTCCGCACAGCAGCCACATAGAGCAGCACAGTCTCGTTCAGTGTCAGATAGATTGGATCGTTTGGATAAGCGTGTTGATTTTCTCACTGATTACAACATTGGCATGGGACAGGCATTGCAGCATATGGCGAGAGACTTGCACATCACTGTTCCACGGCTTCCAGATCCACTTTCAGATAGCGACGAGGACGAGACTGACGCGTAAACTCGGTACAATTGTTCCAACATTTTGTTTATGTTTTGAACGCATTGGGGACAATGCTTAATTTAGGTTTGAGGGTGCAATGCTTTTGTGTTAAAACTTTCCGTTAAATTTTTTTTTATTTATGCAACAAAATTCCATTAAAATCATAAAAATAGGAGTTCTTTAATTGATCAGTACTTTGTTTTTAGTTTGTGTGTTATTTTTATTTTTAATCCCAAATTTTTTCGAAAAATACAAAAAAATTGAAAAATTTTCAAAAAATTACAAAAATATTTTGCGTTTTTGTGTTTTTATTTTTGACTAAAAATGTGGAATTGGTAAGAGATAGCCGAGTAAGGAATTTCCACTCCTGAGACGTATCTCAAACCTATTTCGAAATAAGTTAATTTTTGTTTATTTCATTTTGAATTATTTAATTGTGAATTCTCCATAATACTGACTAAAATGGATTTTCATATTCTCAGTTTGCAGATATTATCAACATACATGGAAACATACAGACATAAGCTAAAATTGAAAAGTTTGTAATATTCAGTTCTCTAGTTTAATTGGAGGAAGCATCTCAAAAAGTGATGGAGTAAAAAAAAAAAAAAACGTCCGAGATCCGAGTTATTAAGTCTGTAAGGGTGTTTTAATACCTAGTGCCCTAAAACCAACTGGTTTGGGAGTCACTGGCCCAAAGCTCGCTACATGGATCGAAGATGCTGCAAATATATATATATATATATATATATCTGAAGTCTGAGTAATTAAGTTCGTAGGAGTGTCTTAACACCTGGTGCCCTAAAGCCAACTGGTTTAGGAGCCACCAACCCAAAGCTCGCTACATAGACGGAAGGTATTGTATATAAATAAAAAATAGAGAAAAAATCATCAAAGAAAAAATCAGAAAAATCAGAAAAATTATTCCATTGCTACAAAAAGGTGTGAAATCTGATAGAACTTTAGGACAAAAATATTACTCTCTAATCAACTGCACTTATGACTGTTGTGGGCAAAAATGAGTTGATTAATATTTTGTTGGCTGTGTATATGGAGAATGGTAAAAATAATCGGAGAATTTACTTATTCGGTAATTTAGAAAGAAACAAAACAACTAGTAACTTGGAGTAGAAGTTTCACCTGATTAGTCACTAACTTTCTTTATTCTCTTTTCTCTTGTCTTTTTGCTTTTGTGTGCATTAGTTTTAATACCTTTTTACTTTTGTAAAATATTTGTGGGTATCATTGCTGTAAACCCTCACGAGACTACAACTCGTCCACTAGGGACACCTAGGGGTTTAAAGGCTTGTTGCATATGCTAAATGCAATCGTGATCCCTACGAAAATGGCTTAGTTAAATTTTGTTATGTTATTTTATTTTGTATTTTGCTCGAGGACTAGCAAAATGTTAGGTTTGGGGGTGTGATGAGTGGTATTTATATCACTATTTCCCACTCATTTAACCTTATATTTTGTATAGTTTCTTGAGTCTTGTGAACGTTTTGATGTGTTTTGTTGTTATTTTGCAGATAAATAAAGTTTGGAAAGCACTGGAGGCAATTTGAGGCAAAACCGGACAAAAATGCATCAACAGGAATATTTTCGTCTTTTCCGCGTCGCGACGCTGAAGCATTGCGCGCCGCGACGCCCAGCATGAGCCGAATCTGCTAACGTGCGCCAGGTCAAAGGTCAACAATTTGAGAAGTTTGACTTTGCTAAAATGCGTCGTGCCACATGTCACCATCACATCCAATCTGCTAACGTGCGCCGTGCCACGTGTCATCATCATATGCTGCCGACACTCAGACTTGACACGTGTCGCCTCGTCATCAGCCACGTCACTAGGTCAACAGAGTCAACTTGCCACGTCAGCATCATCCAATCACAGCATGACACGTGTCGCCACGTGTCGCAATCCTATTGTGCCGACAATTGCAACGCCACGTCATTGCCACGTCAGCATGACGTCATCACAATAATTGAGAGTTAGCCGCCTTGACACGTGTCGCGTGAACAGTCAACCGCCTTGCCACGTGTCGTCTCCTCAGCATGCCACGTCGAAATATTCCAGCATCGCGACGCTGGCTTGGCGTCGCGACGCCGGGCCCTTACCGAGGCCTATAAATTCAGAACGAAATTTCAGATTTCAATACACTTACAACTCTCTCTCTCTTGAATTCTCTCTAAAGAGAGAGTTTCTCTCTCTAGAATTTTTATTTTTTTTTAGTTTTTAATTTTTAGTTTTGTAAATAATTTTAATTACTTTTTGTAATAATAATAATTTAATTTTTACTTTTTACTTGTTACAGTTTTTACTATTCACCATGATGATGTAACTACCCCAGCTAGGGTGAAAGGTAATTCTTTAACTATTGCTATTTAGATTAATCTCCCTTAAAAATAATATATTAACTATTTAAAATATTGACTTAATAAGGGATACCGCTATATTGGTCGGTTGGTAATTTGTGGAGGCTGGATTTCGGCAGAGGTCCACAATCAGAATTTGGAAGTAGGGGCACTAACAATCCTTCAAAACAAAGAAGAACAAATGAGAGTAGACTGCCTACCGGTGTGGTAGGTACCGGAGACACTCCGACGCCCAAGTCAGTAGTATGAAATGAACAGTAAATATGTTAACTATGAAAGCAAGGTTTCCTATTACCTTGACCTTCTTTAAGTGGCCGTGCTGGCGGTGATAAGTGTTTCAGAAATATGAAGTTCTGAGAGTTTATATTAGAGAAGAGAAGCTTGTCAGAAAGCACTGCCCTGTCTCTCGTATTTTGTTCGTAATTTATAATTGAAGGTAAATGACTTTTGCAGCTGGCATCAGTCCCACAATGTGCTAAGATATCTTTATTTAGTGAACAAAGTGGAGCAGTTGGATTATGATTAGGGTAAGTGGGAAACGTTTGGTAAAGATTTGGCTTAATGTATGAATCATTCTTCTGCAAGTGGAAGAAGGGTTTTATTGGGCTTTATGTGTCGGGCAAAGTAGAAGAAGAGTAGTTGATATAATTAGAGGTTTTTTGTATTTAAGCTTATGACTTAATTGTGACTCAATAATACATAAATCTTCTTGGGCCTGGCCTTTACTTTCGGGCTTTGCATACCATTTTGGGCTTTTAAGGTAAAAGACGGTTTTACCCTTGACCCATTTTTGGTTCGTACAGTTTGTCCCTTACTCTCTAAGTCAAAAAAGTTTTGTCTTAGAGAGTATATACATTTGTGTTGAATGATACTAATCACAAAAGCACGTGACAAGAATGTATCACCTTCTGTTGGATTGTTTTATAAGAGCTTTGTGCAAAATGTGGGTTTTTTGGAATATATTGCGTGTATCATCTGGGCAGACGAAGTCTTAGTCCTTCTGATTTGACTTGACTTATGGTTATTGGTTCTTGGTCGTCTGATCAGTTTGAAGATCCATGGATACATTTGACTCGACATAAGTAATGGGGAACATTCTCTGGTCAACTGAACCGAATGCAGGTTCAGGAGTCCAACTTGACTCGACAAGAGTCATGGGGAATGTACCTTTGTCGACTGAACCAAATGCAGGTTCAGGAGTCCGTCTTGACTCGACAAGAGTCATGGGGAATGTCCATTTGTCGACTGAACCAAATGCAGGTTCAGGAGTCCGTCTTGACTCGACAAGAGTCATGGGGAATGTCCATTTGTCGACAGAACCAAATGCAGGTTCAGGAGTCCGTCTTGACTCGACAAGAGTCATGGGGAATGTCCCTTTGTCGACTGAACCAAATGCAGGTTCAGGAGTCTACTTGACTCGACAAGAGTCATGGGGAATGTCCCTTTGTCGACTGAACCAAATGCAGGTTCAGGAGTCCAACTTGACTCGACAAGAGTCATGGGGAATGTCCCTTTGTCGACTGAACCGAATGCAGGTTCAGGAGTCCAACTTGACTCGACAAGAGTCATGGGGAATGTCCATTTGTCGACTGAACCGAATGCAGGTTCATGAGTCTACTTGACTCGACAAGAGTCATGGGGAATATCCCTTTGTCGACTGAACCGAATGCAGGTTCAGGAGTCTACTTGACTCGACAAGAGTCATGGGGAATGTCCCTTTGTCGACTGAACCGAATGCAGGTTCAGGAGTCCAACTTGACTCGACAAAAGTCATGGGGAATGTCCCTTTGTCGACTGAACCGAATGCAGGAGTCCAACTTGACTCGACAAGAGTCATGGGGAATGTCCCTTTGTCGACTGAACCGAATGCAGGTTCAGGAGTCCAACTTGACTCGACAAGAGTCATGGGGAATGTCCCTTTGTCGACTGAACCGAATGCAGGTTCAGGAGTCCAACTTGACTCGACAAGAGTCATGGGGAATGTCCCTTTGTCGACTGAACCGAATGCAGGTTCAGGAGTCCAACTTGACTCGACAAGAGTCATGGGGAATGTCCCTTTGTCGACTGAACCGAATGCAGGTTCAGGAGTCCAACTTGACTCGACAAGAGTCATGGGGAATGTCCCTTTGTCGACTGAACCGAATGCAGGTTCAGGAGTCCAACTTGACTCGACAAGAGTCATGGGGAATGTCCCTTTGTCGACTGAACCGAATGCAGGTTCAGGAGTCCAACTTGACTCGACAAGAGTCATGAGGAATGTCCATTTGTCGACTGAACCGAATGCAGGTTCAGGAGTCCCTTTTGAAATGTGTCGAATGTACTATATACTCAATATTTTTATCACTTGTCGAGTGATTATAAGGCATGCACCGGGGTTTTCTCATTCAATTTTTCATAAATGAAAATGATCTTCAAATCTAATGATGTCGCGTCAAATGGTGAAGGCAGTCATGAAGAGAATTTTGTTACCGAGAGCAAGTGGTGTCAAGTAGTGACAATCCAGAATTCATCATTCTTTGCGATGAAATATTTTACATTCCTTAGATCTTCCACGTGTCGTTTAACGGAGTAAAACCTAGCGCAAATAACGAGGAGTCTTTTGGCGGGAAATGAACCGCCAAAAGAAGTAGTATAAGAGTGGCTTGATGGGTTCATTTGTTTCATTCACAAGATCAACGATTTGGGAGTGAACTTCAAGGATTCAAGGTACTTCTTTAAACTCTCTTCGCGTTCTTCATTTCCTTCGAATATTCATAGAGTAGCTTCAAACTGTTCTAAGCTAAATTAGGTTGTTTGATCTTTTGAATCATACGTTATTTGGTGGATTTGTGTTTGGAGATAGGAGTAGGATTTGATCTTTAAGAAACCCAAATCTTAGAAATTATTTGTTTGTAGACTCGTCGATTAGAATATGTCGAGTGGAGACTCTTTAGAAAGTTTAGGAGTACAGATCGATACATTCGTAGAAGTATCATCGAGTGAATCAACAGAAGAAAAATCATTAAGGGAATGGTCGCGTCAAGAATTATTCGAGGAAGGACCTGTAACTGTTTTGTCGCGTGAAATTCCGGTGCATGCAATTCCTATTAGGTCATTGGCAGCCGTCGAGGAGTTTAGTGGAGCGGTGAGCACAAGTGAGCCGACCAACATACTAACCAATAACCCAGCTAGTCGAATGACGGCTAGTTTGCTGATGGAAATTAGGAGTAAGTATAGATTTCCTAGATCAATGGAATTGAGGGTGCCCTTGCCGTCTGAAAGAATCGATTATAAAATTCCCGGGTGGATTGGTTTTTATGTAGTACCGTTCTCTAATGGGCTTAGATTCCCCATTCCGAGGTTAGCTTGGGAAATTTTGGATCATTACGGGATTGCTCCTTCACAACTAATGCCTGTAGGCATTGCATTTTCGCATGTGAAACCCGATGATGAGCCTCATTTGGAGGCACTACCTTTTGAGTCATGAAAGCCGCGGGAAACGGATATCGGAAGGGGAAATTCAGGATAAACAAGCTCACTGTCTTCGTTGGTGCTGCGTTCGTTACTTCGTTCGAACCTCGTGCAGATTGCGGACGTTCGTGCCGCGTGCGATGAGGCGTTCGAACGGAGCCGGTAATTCTGGTTTTGCTGCTAGACTCACACCCCAGCCCATTTAGCTCCCCAAAGCACATAAAACACATCCCAAATTAAATAAATAAATATTAAATTAAATATTAAACATTAAAATAAAACATTTAAACCATTTAACAATTAAAATAAACAATTACTAACTTAAACTAAAATCATGCCTAAATTAAACAAATCACATACTAAATCAAAATATAATCATACCAAATTAAAATCAATCCTAACCAATTAAAGCCAATCACATATTTGACTTCCTAATCTAATAAGATATTTACCAATATAAAATATTTGTATTCCTAAACCAACACAAATTAAATATTACAACTTCCTAATTTAAAATATCTTGTCCCCCCTCAATCTTGTGTATGCCTTTCTCACCTCTCATAATTTGGAAACAAGATCCTTTCCTTGTCAACTCTAGCCATTCTCTATATAAACAACCCCTCACCAAAGCCTTTGTCTCCTTGACACATAGAATTCACACCCAAACTCTCTCGAAATCTCTCTAGACTCTCTCTACACACCCAAGACCAAACAAGCAAAAAGAGAAAAACACTTCACACATACACGAGCAAGAAAACAAAGAAACCACCACAAGCCACCACCCTCCATAGCCGAAACAGCCACCTATACAGCAGCCCTCCCCCACCGAAAATCACCACAAAACCACACCCTAAAACACTCCTAAACAACCTCCTAAATCACCTTAACAGCAGCCCAAATCCTTAAAAAAAACAGTAACATAAAAACTACATAGATAATCTTAAGAATAATCACATATAATTGCACTAAGAACCCACACAAACTTGGAATAGTTTATTGGAAACGTTAAAACAGGTGGCCCGTGCAGTGAGCAGCAAGACATAAGCCGAATAGGAACAGAACGGAGTTCGAACCGTAAGCAAAACAGCGAAGCAGTGAGCTAGGACGTTGAACCAGTGGACCAGAAAGTTGCGGAGCTTTACCCCCTTTCGATTTCCGTGGAACGCGAGTCCGAGAGACGACTTAAAAGGTTAGACCTGAGGGTATCTTTCACACTTATTCTCATTTTATTTTCTGGTCATTTATTTTGATTATATTTTCTGTATTTGTGGTATCCGTTATGTGTATGATGTATGTTGTGGGTATTGGATGAATGAGAGATGTGTCAACTCTCGCGGTATATCGGATGGAAACCCGGACATAAATTTCATAGCCGATTCCGAATGGACGGTAATATGATCTGTACTCGGGCCACAACTCCACGTACCGCTTGGGTAAACGGCACCATCTTTCTTTTGTTGTGTTGCTTTTGTTTATTTAGTTTTCTTTACTTGAATTCAATATGTTGTTTAGTTATGCATGATTCAACCAAGCGCATGGGCTTAGTGAGTTAGTCCAAAGGTCCTCCATTTGGGAGACAAAGAGCCGAAAAGGCCACCTTTGTGACACTACTTCGCTGCGCCGGTTGATGTGTGTTCGGTTGGATGCGAGATACGTTCAATCGGGCATACTTAGTTTGACATTATTATCTTTTATGTATGGTTCAATCAAGCGCATGGGCTTAGTAAGTGGAATGAAAGATCCCTTATGGGGAGGGGTTAAAACTCGTTACCACGATGCTTTGCCGCGCCGGTTGATGTGTGTTCAGATTGGATGTAAGATGTGTTCAATCGGGCATACTTGGTTGATATGATTGGTTCTATTCTTGTATGTGTGATGTGATGCGCATGGGCTTAGTATGTTGGTCTAAAGGTCCTCTCTTTGAGAGATCAAGAGCCCCAAAAGGTCACCTTTACGGCAGTACTTCGCGCGCCCTTTTATTTTGAGTTCATGTATTGCGTCCCATTTCATGCATCAGGTCTGTTCCCGTTCGAACGCGTTTACGAACGCAACTCGAACGCGCATGTGTTTTTGCCTTATCATGTGTCAGGTCTCATTTTCGTTCGAACGCGTTAACAAACGCCATACGAACGTGAACATTCTGTCTCATTTCCGTTCGAACGCGTTAACAAACGCCATACGAACGTGAGCATTCTGTCTCATTTCCGTTCGAACGCGTTAACAAACGCCATACGAACGTGAACCTTCTGTTTTCTGCTCGAACGCGTTTACGAACGCTACACGAACGCGCACCCACTGTCTTAGTTTCATAATGCATCAGGTCTGGTTCCGTTCGAACTCGTTCTCGGACGCTACACGAACGCGAACCTTCTGTTTACCGTTCGAACGCGTTTACGAACGCTACACGAACGCGCACCCACTGTCTTAGTTTCATAATGCATCAGGTCTGGTTCCGTTCGAACGCGTTCTCGGACGCTACACGAACGCGAACCTTCTGTTTACCGTTCGAACGCGTTTACGAACGCTACACGAACGTACACCCACTGAATCGAGTCATCTTCATTATGTTTCATGCATAGTTTTCCTAGTAGTTATCTCCACATGTATAAATATAAATATGTTAATGTATTGCCATTCATATGCTTGTGTCATGATAACATTTGAGTATTATTTCTTGCGGTATATCGGATGGAAACCCAGACGTAAATTCCGTAGCCGATTCCGAATGGACGGTAGTGCGGTCTGTACTTGGGCTACAATTCCACGTACCGCTTGGAAAAGTGCGCATATGTGTGCTTGTATGGTTAATATGTGTGCTTGTGTTTTCCTGAATGTGATATGCAAGTAAAATTGTATGTTAGTTGCTATCTTGATATACGTTAAGCATGCAAATTTAAATGTAAGATATATGTGAAATGCGTACATAAGTTTTATTTTACACATGAGAATTTAGAAGCATGATACTCTTAGAAATAAGTGTTACTTAAGCTTGATTAAATTATTACATAAATCCTTTCATTACAAGTGACATAAGTAAGGGACCATTCCGAACCCAACGGTTTGAGGTCTTCCCTTGCGAGGGGTGAGTGCGGCCTTAAATCTTTGTCCCGGTTCACACCGGGTGGCGACTCCATGTTATTCAGTACTTCCCAAACTAGGCCGCGAGCCTAGGAACGACGTCGCCCAGGTCCTGTTTCCTACAGTCTGGCGACTCCACTGGGGATCTATGAGAATTGGCCCCGAAATATTGTCTTATAATGAGTGGATTTATGTTTTAATTGGCCATGTCTATAGTGGATAAGTGAGGGTTTAATCAAGGGCACTTTGAGGCTAGGTAATGGTTTGGTATCTTCCTTCACTCACTACCTTTCTAGAAGGAAAAGCTGTGAGGATACCTACATGACCATCTACTCGTAGCCTTTGTGATGGACTAATTTGGAGGACTCGTTGTTTATTCCTGACACCAAGCGATAAGAGCCTAAGAGGCTTGGGTATTTAAGTGAGCCTCGCTCCACCTTCCCTCTGGGGAATCTACAACGGGAAATCCATTTGACAGTCCGTCACACACCATAGCTCATTGGCACGTACCTTAGTGTATAAAAAGGGATACGCTCACTTGGTCGCTTGAACCCTTGAGTGGGGAGACCTAGTTGTGGGCTATCCTTCGCCAGTGAGAGCCTTTGTCCATACTCTTGCAAATCCACCCATAGACTGGTTTGTATGGTTAAAGTAACAATTATTTCCTTAAGTATGTGCTTGTGGACCATCTTCATTTGGATGCAGTTGACTATTGTCAGAAATGCGGGCTTGCTGGGCCATTTAAACTGGAGCGAGTTCGTACTGTATGACTATTAGGCCCAAGGCTTCTGAAATGTTGATGGGCCATTATGTAAAAATATTATGTTATGTTTGCATTATCTCCCTTCTATGCTTATGTTTGGGAACATCACCGTTTGGATCCATTTGGACCATTTGTCATGGGATATGGACTTGTTGGGCCATTTAAACTGGGACAAGAACGTATTTCATGACTATTGGGCCAAAAGCTTCTAAGTGATTGATGGGCCACCTTGTGCTTGTTTTCGGAATATTATCATTTGGATTTGGTGGGCTCTTTGTCATAAGACATGAACTCGTTGGGCCATTTAAACTGGGACGGGTTCACCCTTATGACAGTTGTCCCAAAAGCTTCTAAAATGATAATAGGCCGATTTGTTTGAGAATTTTATTTGATATAATATATGTTAAATATCTCTTATGCATATCATGCATACATATACCCTGTTAACATCCTCTGTGTCTTAAAAGACACCATAGATACCGTTTGGGTTAGAGAAGGAACCAGACTCACTAAAAGAACAAGTATGAGTGAATCCGATAATGAGGTGTCCCGTATGGATCAGTTAGAGAATGGTCTCGCCAAGATCACTGAACAGTTGCAGGCTTTGACTACTGCTATGGCTGGTATAGCTGGGTCTCGTGCCGGGGTTCATTCTGGGGATGTGAGGCAAGAGGAATCTCCGAACAGATTGGGGGATGATATCCCCGCTTTTGATGATGATATGGCAGAATATGCAGCAGGCAGGGTATCTGGGTCTCAGACAGAGTTACAGAAACTTCGGGATCAGGTTGAGTCGGTTACCCGCAAGATGAGGGGTAAGAATGAGGATTTGCTGGATTATGACACTTTGACTTTTGAGGAACAGTTGCCTGCACAGTTCAAGATGCCGGATATGGCTAAGTTCAACGGGAATGGGGATCCGAGGGTGCATCTCCGACAGTTTGTATCAGTCATGAGTTCAGTTGGCTTGTCTCAACGCTAGGTACAGAAGATGTTTGGAATGTCGCTTGAAGGAGCTCCCGTGGTATGGTACCACAGTTTGGAGAAGAAAGTAAAGGAAGATTGGAGGGAGTTGGCTGATGCTTTCCTGAAGCAATATGTCACGGACTTGGAGATCGATTTGTCACTCCGTGATCTGGAGAATGTTAAGCAGAAAGCGGATGAGAGTTTTAAAGAGTATGTGGACCGATGGAGGAGTCAGTTATTGAAAATGCAGACCAGGCCTTCGGAGAAGGATCAGATCAAGATGATTATCAAGGGCACCAAGCCCTCCATTTACGGCAAGTTGAGGAGGATGACCTCCATGATTGCAGACTTTCGGCAGTTGAGGGAAACTGTCATGGATATTGAGGAAGAAGAGGCCGAGAATAGAAAATTCTATGGTCTAAACAGGAGGCCCATTGGGGGAACATCGGGAACAAAGCCCGTTTCTGCTGAAGTTGCTGCTATCCGGAACAGGCAGTTTTCCAACTTGGGAAGGCCCCTGTCTAAGGTGCTAGAGAAGTTGAAGAGGCAAGGGCTTTTAAAACCCTTGGATACCAAACCATTACCCAATCCCCTACCACCACATATTAACCTAAGCCTTTATTGCCACTTCCACCAACAAAAAGGCCATGACACCGACAACTGCGCCCGAATCCGCCATGAAATCCAAGACCTAATAGACTCCAAGAAAATACCCAACCCAGAAACAGAACAGCCCGATACACAGAAACCCCTTACCCAACTACCGTGCCGTACCACCACCAGCCTACATGATCAATTCTGGCCTTCCAGAAGACCTTGTCCTGAAATCCTTTCACCCTCAAGCCTTTTGCCTGGGAATCTTGGATAGCACTAGTGAGGATGAGTTTGAGCAGAAGAAGAACTTTTGGCTTGATTTCTCCAGCAGTGATGAGGAGGAAGTAAGGGGAATGACACGTAGCGGTCGCTTTTACAATGATATGGCGGAAAAGGGTAAGGAAGCATTGACAGATGGTAGAGAAGTGGTTGAGGCTGCAGAAAATACTGAAGGGGATATAGTGCTGAGGAAATTGAGGAAGACTAGAGCACAAGTCAGTATCTGGGAACTATTATGTGCATCTCGGGAGCATAGACAGGCTATGGTTGAAGCCTTGAGCAAGATTGTGGTACCGGAGGATGCCAACCCCGCAATGTTTGTTGGGTCGGTTCAGGAGGAGCTTTGCAGATATCCTTTTCTGAGGATGATCTCCCGCCGGAGGGGAGGAATCATAATAGGCCTTTATTTATCAGGGCCGAAGTGAGGGGCAAGAAAACTTCATGTGTGATGGTGGATGACGGTTCGTCCATCAATGTGTGCCCATTGAAAATTCTGGCAAGATTGGGTATGAAAGCAACAGACTTGGACCCCTCCAGTATGACTATTAAAGCTTATGATGACAGTAAGCGGGGAGTGAGGGTACCTTTGTGGCTATGGTCAGTAGGGCCGATTGAAGATGAGGTTGAGTTCACAGTGCTGGACATCCCGGCCACTTTTGCCTTATTGTTGGGAGGCCTTGGTTTCACAAGCTTGGGGGCGTGCCTTCCACTTTGCATCAGATGATCAGATTCCCGTATGAGGGAGAGATTGTTACCATCTGGGCTGAGTTAGACAACGCCGTGGCCGCCTTGGAGATACTACCTTTCACGAGGTTCCAGGTATCAGCCACTTTTGAGGAGTGGGTGGATCCTAGAGTGGCTAGGATTATGGAAAAAATGAAGTTTGAGTCGGGTAAAGGTTCAAAATTGCCGGATTTCAGAGGACAGACTACTCGGAAAGGTTTGGGATACAAATCGACGAAGAAAAGCCAAAGGTCAAGAAAAAGGGCCTGAGGCTGATGGAGTGCTTTGTGAAAGCTTCAGGGTATCAAGGAGAGCCTGAACCTTGGAGGTTAATGGGATTGTTGTGCCTGGGTTTGAGATCTTCCAGGATTTGTTGGGTGAGAAGCCACCGACTGGGAAAGCTGTGGAAGCCGATATTTGGGAAGAAGAAGCTCAGCAAGTGATGGAAGAGGTACATGCCGGGGTATGTGGTCCGCACATGAATGGGTTGAACTTGTCCCGCAAGATAGTGAGACAAGGGTTTTTTTTTGGTCAACCATGGAGACGGACTGCGCGAAGATGGTAAAGCACTGTCATGACTGTCAAGCACACGGTAATTTGAATCACTTACCGCACACAGAATTGCACGGGTTGTCAGAGTCGTGGCCTTTCTCAGCATGGGGAATTGATATGATTGGGGGAAATTCGACCAAATGCATCAAATGGGCATCGCTTCATAGTGGTGGCAGTAGATTACTTCTCAAAGTGGTGGAAGCCGAATCCTTCCGTAATGTTACAGCGAAGCAGATGGCGAAGTTCATAGCTCGGAACCTCATTTGTCGGTATGGTATGCCGCATCATGTGTGACGGACAACGGGGTCCAGTTTCAAGGAGAGACAAAGGCAATGTTACAGAGGTATGGGATAGGCCACCACAAGTCATCACCGTACAGGCCGCAGGCAAATGGGGCAGTTGAGGCAGCCAACAAGACTATAAAGACAATCTTAGCCAAGATGACAGAAAAATTGTAGAGACTGGGCGAGAAATTACCGTATGCTTTGTGGGGGTACAGAACATCAGTAAGAACGGCAACGGGTGCAACACCTTACTCCTTGGTCTACGGGATGGAAGCAGTATTACCAGTAGAAGTGGAAATACAGTCCCTGAGGGTATTAGCAGAGGCAGAATTACCGGAACAGGAATGGGCCGCACAGAGATTTGATCAGTTAGCATTGTTGGATGAGAAGAGAACGAAGTCTTTGTATCACATGCAGTTGTATCAGAAGAGACTAGCCCGGGCATTCAACAAGAAAGTATGTCCCACAAAGATCAGAAAGGGTGATTTAATACTTAAGCAGTCGAGGCCGTCGACGACGGATCCGAGAGGGAAATTCAGGCCTAACTGGGAAGGACCTTACATCGTTCAGAAAGTCCTTGAAATGGAGCAGTGAAGCTATCAGACTTGGAAGGAAATGAATTCACAGAACCAATCAACGTCGACAGGTTGAAGTTGTACTTTGCTTGAGAAGACGTGGTCGCCAGCGGAAGACCTAACCCAACGGAATAGGAAAACTCCTGCACACATGCATACATGTAACCTATTGCATATTTTTGTGTTTTTTTTTTTGTTTTGTGTAAACAGGTGTTGAAGACGGAAAAGAGCGAGCAGTAAGCCAATCGGAGATAGTAAAGGCACAGCATTTGATATGGGCAGTAATCTGAAGATTGAGGTCCCAATGAAGTTAAGTTCCGGGTATGGGTCTCGGAGGGCGAAGCCCATATCGGCTGAGGAGCGAGTTTCCACATTGTACCAGCTTGGGGGCGCGGCCCATATCGACTGGGGAGCGAGGCTCCACATCACATCATGTCAGCTTGGGGCGAAGCCCATATCGGCTGAGGAGCGAAGCTCCACATCATCATTTTCGGGATGCGTCCCAGGGTCGAGGCCCACATTTTGTCAGCGGTATTGGGATGCGTCCCAGGGTCGAGGCCCCGTTGTCGGTTGCAGCTATTGGGATGCGTCCCAGGATCGAGGTCCACTTGTCATCATTTTCGGGATGCGTCCCAGGGTCGAGGCCCACTTTCGTCAGCGGTAATTGGGATGCGTCCCAGGGTCGAGGCCCCCGTTGTTCGGTTGCAGCTATTGGGATGCGTCCCAGGATCGAGGTCCACTGCGTCATCATTTTCGGGATGCGTCCAGGGTCGAGGCCCATATTTCGTCAGCGCTATTGGGATGCGTCCCAGGGTCGAGGCCCCCGTTGTTCGGTTGCAGCTATTGGGATGCGTCCCAGGATCGAGGTCCACTGCATCATCATTTTCGGGATGCGTCCCAGGGTCGAGGCCCACATTTCGTCAGAGGTATTGGGATGCGTCCCAGGGTCGAGGCCCCGTTGTTCGGTTGCAGCTATTGGGATGCGTCCCAAGATCGAGGTCCACTGCATCATCATTTTCGGGATGCGTCCCAGGGTCGAGGCCATTTTGTCAGCGGTATTGGGATGCGTCCCAGGGTCGAGGCCCCCGTTGTCGGTTGCAGCTATTGGGATGCGTCCCAGGTTCGAGGCCCATATCATTAGCAGCATCGAGACGCGTCTCAGGATCGAGGTCCACTGCAGTATCAGCTCAGCTCGAGACAACTAGCTAGCCAGGTAAGTAAAATGCATTGCATAACTTTGATAGGACTGTCACTGTCACACACTGCACAAGTCCCATCAAAGTGGGGGCGACTGTAGGCATTGCATTTTCGCATGTGAAACCCGATGATGAGCCTCATTTGGAGGCACTACCTTTTGAGTCATGAAAGCCGCGGGAAACGGATATTGGAATGGGAAATTCAGGATAAACAAGCTCACTGTCTTCGTTGGTGCTGCGTTCGTTACTTCGTTCGAACCTCGTGCAGATTGCGGACGTTCATGCCGCGTGCGATGAGGCGTTTGAACGGAGCCGGTAATTCTGGTTTTGTGCTGCTAGCCTCACACCCCAGCCCATTTAGCTCCCCAAAGCCATAAAACACATCCCAAATTAAATAAATAAATATTAAATAAATATTAAACATTAAATAAAACATTTAAACCATTTAACAATTAAATAAACAATTACTAACTTAAACTAAAATCATGCCTAAATTAAACAAATCACATACTAAACTAAATCAAATATCATCATACCAATTAAAATCAATCCTAACCAATTAAAGCCAATCACATATTTGACTTCCTAATCTAATAAGATATTTACCAATATAAAATATTTGTATTCCTAAAAAACCACACAAATTAATATTACAACTTCCTAATTTAAAAAATATCTTGTCCCCCCTCATCTTGTGTATGCCTTTCTCACCTCTCCTAATTTGGAAACAAGATCCCTTCCCTTGTCAACCCTAGCCATTCTCTATATAAACAACCCCTCACCAAAGCCTTTGTCTCCTTGACACATAGAATTCACACCCAAACTCTCTCGAAATCTCTCTAGACTCTCTCTACACACCCAAGACCAAACAAGCAAAAAGAGAAAAACACTTCACACATACACGAGCAAGAAAACAAAGAAACCACCACAAGCCACCACCCTCCATAGCCGAAACAGCCACCTATACAGCAGCCCTCCCCCACCGAAAATCACCACAAAACCACACCCTAAACCACTCCTAAACAACCTCATAAATCACCTTAACAGCAGCCAAATCCTAAAAAAAAACAACAGTAACATAAAAAACTACATAGATAATCTTAAGAATAATCACATATAATTGCACTAAGAACCCACACAAACTTGGAAGAGTTTATTGGAAACGTTAAAACAGGTGGCCCGTGCAGTGAGCAGCAAGACAGAAGCCGAATGAATAGGAGCAGAACGGAGTTCGAACCGTAAGCAAAACAGCGAAGCAGTGAGCTAGGACGTTGAACCAGTGGACCAGAAAGTTACGGAGCTTTACCCCCTTTCGATTTCCGTGGAACGCGAGTCCGAGAGACGGCTTAAAAGGTTAGACCTGAGGGTATCTTTCACACTTATTCTCATTTTATTTTCTGGTCATTTATTTTGATTATATTTTCTGTATTTGTGGTATCCGTTGTGTGTATGATGTATGTTGTGGGTATTGGATGAATGAGAGATGTGTCAACTCTCGCGGTATATCGGATGGAAACCCGGACATAAATTTCATAGCCGATTCCGAATGGACGGTAATATGATCTGTACTCGGGCCACAACTCCACGTACCGCTTGGGTAAACGGCACCATCTTTCTTTTGTTGTGTTGCTTTTGTTTATTTAGTTTTCTTTACTTGATTCAATATGTTGTTTAGTTATGCATGATTCAACCAAGCGCATGGGCTTAGTGAGTTAGTCCAAAGGTCCTCCATTTGGGAGACAAAGAGCCGAAAAGGCCACCTTTGCGACACTACTTCGCCGCGCCGGTTGATGTGTGTTCGGTTGGATGCGAGATACGTTCAATCGGGCATACTTAGTTTGACATTATTATCTTTTATGTATGGTTCAATCAAGCGCATGGGCTTAGTAAGTGGAATGAAAGATCCCTTATGGGGAGGGGTTAAAACCCGTTACCACGATGTTTTGCCGCGCCGGTTGATGTGTGTTCAGATTGGATGTAAGATGTGTTCAATCGGGCATACTTGGTTGATATGATTGGTTCTATCTTGTATGTGTGATGTGATGCGCATGGGCTTAGTATGTTGGTCTAAAGGTCCTCTCTTTGAGAGATCAAGAGCCCCAAAAGGTCACCTTTACGGCAGACTTCGCCGCGTCCTTTTATTTTGAGTTCATGTATTGCGTCCCATTTCATGCATCAGGTCTGTTCCCGTTCGAACGCGTTTACGAACGCAACTCGAACGCGCATGTGTTTTTGCCTTATCATGTGTCAGGTCTCATTTTCGTTCGAATGCGTTAACAAACGCCATACGAACGTGAGCATTCTGTCTCATTTCCGTTCGAACGCGTTAACAAACGCCATACGAACGTGAGCATTCTGTCTCATTTCCGTTCGAACGCGTTAACAAACGCCATACGAACGTGAACCTTCTGTTTTCCGCTCGAACGCTTTTACGAACGCTACACGAACGCGCACCCACTGTCTTAGTTTCATAATGCATCAGGTCTGGTTCCGTTCGAACTCGTTCTCGGACGCTACACGAACGCGAACCTTCTGTTTACCGTTCGAACGCGTTTACGAAAGCTACACGAACGCGCACCCACTGTCTTAGTTTCATAATGCATCAGGTCTGGTTCCGTTCGAACGCGTTCTCGGACGCTACACGAACGCGAACCTTCTGTTTACCGTTCGAACGCGTTTACGAACGCTACACGAACGCACACCCACTGAATCGAGTCATCTTCATTAGGTTTCATGCATAGTTTTCCTAGTAGTTATCTCCACATGTATAAATATAAATATGTTAATGTATTGCCATTCATATGCTTGTGTCATGATAACATTTGAGTATTATTTCTTGCAGTATATCGGATGGAAACCCAGACGTAAATTCCGTAGCCGATTCCGAATGGACGGTAGTGCGGTCTGTACTTGGGCTACAATTCCACGTACCGCTTGGAAAAGTGCGCATATGTGTGCTTGTATGGTTAACATGTGTGCTTGTATGGTTAATATGTGTGCTTGTGTTTTCCTGAATGTGATATGCAAGTAAAGTTGTATGTTAGTTGCTATCTTGATATACGTTAAGCATGCAAATTTAAATGTAAGATATATGTGAAATGCGTACATAAGTTTTATTTTACACATGAGAATTTAGAAGCATGATACTCTTAGAAATAAGTGTTACTTAAGCTTGATTAAATTATTACATAAATCCTTTCATTACAAGTGACATAAGTAAGAGACCATTCCGAACCCAACGGTTTGAGGTCTTCCCTTGCGAGGGGTGAGTGCGGCCTTAAATCTTTGTCCCGGTTCACACCGGGTGGCGACTCCATGTTATTCAGTACTTCCCAAACTAGGCCGCGAGCCTAGGAACGGCGTCGCCCAGGTCCTGTGTCCTACAATGCCGAATGCTTGGAGGATTTTAATGTCGATTGAATGCTTAGCATTCGAACAAGGGTTATTTTTTGAGGTGAAAGACGTTTTATATTCATACTACCTCAAAGAGCACCTAACTGAAAAAGGGAGATATACTTTGTACCTTCGTCGTAAGAGGGAACAAATAGTTATGGGGCTTCCAACGAACGATAGGGGTAATTGGCAGTCGGACTATTTCTTTGTGAGAAATGAGGGTATCTTTGGGTCGACTGGAATGGGTCGAGTTTCAGAATATTGGAGTGTATTTAGTGAGTATCAACTTCTTCTATTTATTGATAATTTATCAATGTTATTGTCGTATGATACTAATGTATGGATTGTTTATTATGCAGGTCCTTTTCGAAACAGTTTATTCGACAAAACACCTCTTATTCTGTCCAACACTAAAGCTCTTCTTGATCTTCCCGTCGAACAAAGAGATTGGAGGATAATTTTGGTAGAGCAGAGATTAAGAGCAACATTAGTGTGGAAAGAAATCTTCGAATCAGAAGGTATATCTACCCCTTTTGCACTTTCTAAACACGTATTGGAAGTCATCTACTGTACTCGGTCGATTCGAGCTTTGTACGGAAAGGTGTTGTTTATAAAGACATTAACTCCAAAAGAAATTTTATGCGCAGAGGACATGGCGTCGAGATAAATAAAAGTAGCATCAATTAATGAGTTGATAAGCCGAAAGAAGGTTAGGAAGCTCAAGATAAAGGAGCCAGAAGTGGAGGTTCCAGAACCACAATTGGTATCGTCGACTGGAACTCCAAAGATTAAGGGGAAGTCGACTGAAATTATTGTCAAAGAGGGGAAAAGGAAGGCAGATGAAATTGAAGAAATCGACAATATAGTTGTCAGGATTCCATCAGGGTCGACTGCAATTTCTGACCCATCAAGCCTTGACCCTTTTATCAAGAAGCTTCTGCTGGAAGAGGATGAACAAAGGCTAACCAAGATTGGCCCCGTCGAGTCAATGAAAAAGGCTGCGGCTTTAAATTACCAAGTAAGAAAGTAGATAATTTTTCATAATAATTTGTAGAATGGATTCTAATCAAGTCCTTTTTCCAGGCAATGGAGTGCAGCTTACATATGCAGCGATATGTCGAATCGACTCTCAAGAAGCAGAGAGAAATGGAAAAATCATTCGCGGCAATGAAAAAGGAAATGGTCCAAATGAAGTCGGTTGGGAAAAGGAATGCTGAATTGGAGAAAGAGTTGAAGGAAGTGAAGGCAACACTTCAGATGGAAAAGGAGACTTCTGAGGTTACGATCGAAGGTTATAAGGATGCGTTCGAGAATGTGAAGAATGAGAATGAAGAATTACTTGAGAATCTTGAAGGGATTGCTCTTGAATCTATGATGAAAGAACGCAGTCATCTGATGAAGGATTTCCTTGATGGGAAGACAGGAGCTTGGGAACCAGAGAAATGGATTCAACAGTATGACCAACTATTGGCAGGAATTTCTTTTTCAATCGAGGGTGATGTGGAAGAGAAAGGTGAAGAGGTCGACTCAAAAGTGGCTGAGAGAGAAGTAATTGAAGGCGAGGAAGCGGCTGAAGTTCAAGAAATGGATAAGAAGAGTGAAGAACTTAGTCGAATGGAAATCGAGCCGACTATTCAAGTTCAAGATATTCCTGCACCTGAAGTCGCTGCTGAGCGCATTCAGGAAGAAGCTACTCCAGAAATTTGAATCTCTTTTTAATTTTAATTTATCTCATTTGTAGAACAATTTTAATGACTTAATGATATTTTGGGACAATATTTCAAATGAAATTTGTTATTAAGTCGAATCACACAATACATAAAGTAGAAAATCACTCTGAACCTTAAAATATGAATAAATGCACGCATAAATTACCGGTAAAACTGCTTAAGGTGAATTGCATTCCAACTATTGTGAATTTGTCTCCCCTCAGTTGTTCATAATTTGTAGGCTCCATGTCCAACAACTCTTGTGATGATGTATGGCCCTTCCCAATTTGGCCCCAACTTTCCATCTCCAACTTCTTTTGTATTTTGAAAAACTCTTCGTAGTACCCAATCCCCTTCCTTGCTGACATTTTTATTGAAATATCTAGTCATTCTTTGTCGATGCGCAGCCAGTCGAATGGATGCATGATCCCTCAATTCTTCAATTGTTTCCAGGTTAAAATTCATGAGTTGTTGATTCGTATCGTCGTTGAGCCATTGGTTACAGGGAGATGGGATGGTTTCTTCAGTTGGTATAACAGCTTCTGTCCCAAATGCAAGAGAGAATGGAGTTTCTCCTGTGGGGAACAGATTGTCGTTCTGTAGGACCATAAGACCCCTGGTAGCTCATCCGCCCAAGCTCCTTTTGCTCTTTCTAATCTTTTCTTTAAAGTATTTAAAATTGTCTTGTTGGAAGACTCGGCTTGACCATTTGCTTGTGGGAATCGAGGGGTTGAAAAACTTAATTTGATCTTCCAATTTTTGCAGAAGTCTTGGAAGTGATTGCTGATAAATTGTGAACCATTATCAGTCACAATCTCTTTGGGAACGCCGAATCGACATATGATGTTCTTCCAGACAAATGATTGAACTTCTCTATCTCGTATCTTGGCGAAAGAGTCTGCCTCAATCCACTTTGAAAAATAATCTGTTAACGCCAGCATGTAGACTCGTTGACCAGGGGCGGTTGGTAGTTTTCCCACAATATCCATTCCCCATTTCATAAATGGCACGGGGAGGAGAGAGTGGGATTTAATTTCTCAGGAGGGAGATGTGAAATCGGAGCGAACCTTTGACATTTCTCGCATTTCTTTGTATAATTTACTGAATCAATCCTCATAGTTGGCCAGAAATACCCAGTCGAATGGGCGCGTAGAGCGAGGCTACGTCCTCCAGAATGGTTTCCACATTCTCCTTCATGCAATTCTGATAACACGTGATGTGCTTGGTCGTGAGTAAGACATTTTAAATATGGTTCAGAGAATGACCTCTTCAACAACTGTCCGTTGAAGATGGTGAATCTGGCTGCCTGTCTCTGAATTTTTCTCGCTTCGGTTTTGTCTTCTGGAAGTAGTCCTTCTTGCAAATATTTCATGAGTGGCGTCATCCATGAGTCGCTTGACGTGATGGTGGTGATCTCTTTGCTTTCTTTCCAAATTGCTGGCCAATTCAAATATACTACTGAAATGGATTGTGGTTTATCCCCTTGCATCGTCGACCCAAGGGTAGCCAATGCGTCCGCTTGAGTATTCTCGCTTCTCGGAACTTGAGTTATTGAAAATTCTTCAAACGTCGACTGGATTTCTTTCACTTTCATTAAGTAGGATGACATTTGAGGATCTCGAGCTTGATATGATCCTTGGAGTTGGTTGACTATCAGTTGAGAATCTGATACCACTTTTATTCTGCTTGCTCCAAGTTCTTTAGCCAAACTGATTCCTGCAATCAACGCCTCATATTCCGCCTCGTTGTTTGTAACCCTGAATCCCATTTGATTGCTTGACGTAGTATATCTCCATCAGGAGTAGTGATCACCACCCCAAGACCGCATCCTTTCTTATTGCTGGAACCGTCGACTGCAAGTTTCCAAAGTGATGTGGTTTGGATTGAATTGACTTCTTCATCTATTGAAACTTTCTGATTGAGACTGAAGTCAGCAACAAAATCAGCCAACGCTTGAGATTTGATTGCTGTTCTGGGCTGGTAAGTGATGTCGTGTTCTCCCAATTCCACCGCCCATTTCGTTAATCTTCCAGACAACTCCGGCTTATGAAGAATGCTCCTTAGAGGATACTCTAAATAAACTGTGATCGGGTGTCCCTGAAAGTATGGTCGTAGCTTTCTTGCTGACATTATCAAGGCTAATACCAGTTTTTCCAAATGTGAGTAACGTGATTCCGCATCAAGCAAAGCCTTGCTTACGTAGTAGACTGGTAGTTGGGTGTTGTTGTCTTCTCTGATTAAAACAGCGCTCACAGCTTGATCTGAGACTCCTAAGTATAGGAAAAGCCTCTCATTGTCGAGTGGTTTTGACAACAATGGGGGCGATGTTAAGTATCGCTTGAGTTCTTTGAGAGCTTCTTCACAGGCAGGAGTCCACTCAAAGTTTTTTGCTTTCTTTATGGCTGAGAAGAACATAAAACTTTTATCCGTGGACTTGGAGATGAATCTGTTTAAAGCTGCTATCCTTCCTGCTAGCCGCATAACATCTTTTGGGCAGGTAGGAGAGGAAATTTCAAGGATTGATTTGATTTGATCAGGATTTGCTTCAATGCCTCGTCGCGTGACAACATATCCCAAGAACTTCCCAGAAGCTACTCCAAATGCACATTTTGTTGGATTTAACTTCATCCCATATTTATTCATTATGTTGAATGCTTCTCCCAAGTGTTGTAGATGCTGATCAGATCTTGAAGATTTCACCAGCATGTCGTCTACATAAACCTCCATTGTTTTCCCAATCTGTTGAGAGAACATCTTGTTGACCATTCTTTGATAAGTAGCTCCCGCATTTTTTAGGCCGAAGGGCATCACTTTGTAACAAAAGATGCTTTATTGGTCACAAATGCTGTTTTCTCTTGGTCGTCTGAATGCATAAGGATTTGATTGTACCCAGAATATGCATCCATGAAACTCAACAATTCATGCCCGGCGTAGCATCAACCATTTGATCGATATGTGGCAGTGGGAATGAATCCTTCGGGCATGCCTTGTTCAGGTCTGTGAAGTCAATACAAACTCTCCATTTTCCATTCTTCTTTCGTACTACCACCACATTGGCTAACCAGTCTGGGAACTATACTTCTTTGATGGCACCATTTTGTAACAATCTCTGGACTTCTTCATCTATGATCTGATTTCTTTCTGGGGCGAACTTTCTTCTTTTTTGCCGGACAGGAGGGTAGTCTGGATCTATGTGGAGTTGATGGGTGATCAACCCAGGGTCAATCCCTATCATATCTTCATGCGACCATGCGAATCGGTCGTGTTGTTTTTGCAAAAAATCACTCAAGTCTGCTCGAAGCTTGGGATCCAGATTTGCTCCTATTTGAGTTTTGTGATCTGCATGTTCTGGATGAATTTGGACCTCGTCTAGTTCTTCAATATTTGGGAGTGTAGGCTCCAAAGGATGAGGCCCGCTCTGTAATTGCTATGCCGAATGGATCTTAGCTTTCATTGTCGTCTGGTAGCATCCTCTCGAGGCGATCCTATCACCCCTTATCTCCTGGACCCCCCACTTCGTTGGAAACTTTAGTGTTTGATGATAAGTAGAAGACACAGCCCTCATGTCATGAATCCATGGCCTACCGATGATAAGGTTGTAGGCGGAAGGACAATCCAAGACTAGGAACGTAGTCATTTGGTTAATTCCTCCTGCGTAGACTGGAAGACTTATTTCTCCCAAAGTAAATTTCTGCTCACCACTGAATCCGATTAACACCGTTGTTCGTTTGTTAACTTTCCCCAGCTCAGCTCCCATATCTGCTAAGGCAGTTGCAAATATGATGTTGGCTGAAGATCCCGTATCTACCAGAATCCGTTTGACCATGAATTCGCCACCTGTAGAGAGATTACCAAAGCATCATGATGAGGGTTCATACTACCGGAGCTGCTGTCGTCTGGAAACTCCATCATCAGATTTGTAAATTTTTTCTCCATAGAGACCGTGGAATGATGAATGTTTGACATGATAGCCCTGGCATGTCGCTTTGCCGCTGAATACGAAACTCCACTGATCTCCGATCCTCCTGAAATGAAATTCACCGTGTTGTCGATTGGAGGTGGAATTGGTGCTTCTTCATGTCCATCCCTCTCACTTCTCTGAGCAAATGTAGCTTTCCCTTTCTCTGTAAGTAAATCTCTTAGAAATCCCTTGTTCAGCAGCTCTAGGACTTCTAATCTTAATGCCACACATTCAGCCGTCGTATGGCCGTAGTCTCGATGGAATTCACATCATTTACTTGTGTCTTTCTTTTTGAAGTTTTCTCTGCTGCGTGGAGGCCATCTTACTTCATTTCCCATTTTTTTTAATACCAAAACTAATTCTCCTGGAGAAATAGAAAAATTGTAATCTGGGAGTCTTGGCTTTTCTGCTTGAACTCTTTCCTGTGTTTTGTATGGCAGGGGTCTTCGATCAAAGTCTCTTCGGGGGGGCTGATGTTCTTTCCTCGGGTGACTCCTTTTCTCTGAATGATGGCTAGGTGTTATTCTTGCAAATTCTTTATGTCGTTTGGATGTGTGAAGCGCTCTTTCATTTTGCACATTGGAGGAATTATCTTTCCTTTTATTCCTCTTGTCTTCTTCCCATCTGATTTCAACTTGAGCCCGTGCCATAGCCTGGTCCATTGTGTAGCATCGAAATTTAGTTAAATTTTTGTATAGTCCACTATCACAAAGTAACCTATTTCTGAAAGCTTCCACAGCTGTCGGCTGATGTAGATCTGGAATCGATATCCTCTCATTGTTGAAACGAGCCACGTAGCTTCGCAAGGATTCACCCTTCCGTTGCTGAATGGTATTAAGGTCGTCAGTAGTTTTTTCAAGTTTGCAAGAGCTTGCGAAATGCTCCACAAACTTGTCTGCTAACTGTTGATAGGACTTGATGGATCTGTATGGTAGATTGATGAACCACGTAAGGGCAGGGCCTCCCAAAGTTTCTCCAAATCCTCTGCACATACCTGCTTCCCATTGAAGAGGAGCCAAGCCAGTCGACATCATTTTGTACTTGTAATGGATGACGTGGTCGTCTGGGTCTGTGGATCCATCATATAGTTTCATGTCGGGTGGACTGAACTTCCGTGGTAACTCAACGGATGTAATGTTTTCCATGAAGGGGGTGTCAGAAATGGTTCCAGCTCTACTCTTCTTTATTGGTAGTTTCACTCCTGGTAGGCTGGACATGATTGCTTCTTTAAATTCCTTCATTTCCCTTCTCATTGCAATGGCAACTTGTTGAGCTTGGTTGAGAGGAGAATTTGGTAGGTCCCTCTGGTCCTCATCATTTGATGGAATGTTATCTGTTGTTTCGTTGAATGCTCCCAAGAGATTAACTGGTGTGATACAGTTATTGGGCTGATCTGATATATCATGATGCCGAGATGGGGATGAAATTAACTCCAACTGTTTCTGAAGGTTGATGTTGGAGTTACGAATGGTCAAATTTTCCTCTTCCAAAGCTTTTAATCTCTCCTGTAGAGTGGTCAGTTGTGATGACATTGGATCGGTTGTCTGTTCATTGCTTGAAGCCATGAATTACCAAGCTGTGATTGTTGGTAGAATACAAAATCTTTGTTTGCTAATAATTGCTAAGGCCCCACGGTGGGCGCCAAATTGTGGAGGCTGGATTTCGGCCGAGGTCCACAATCAGAATTTGGAAGTAGGGGCACTAACAATCCTGCAAAACAAAGAAGAACGAATGGGAGTAGACTGCCTACCGGTGTGGTAGGTACCGGAGACACTCCGACGCCCAAGTCAGTAGTATGAAATGAACAGTAAATATGTTAACTATGAAAGCAAGGTTTCCTATTACCTTGACCTTCTTTAAGTGGCCGTGAGGGCGGTGATAAGTGTTTCGGAAATATGAAGTTCTGAGAGTTTATATTAGAGAAGAGAAGCTTGTCAGAAAGCACTGCTCTGTCTCTCGTATTTTGTTCGTAATTTATAATTGAAGGTAAATGACTTTTGCAGCTGGCATCAGTCCCACAATGTGCTAAGATATCTTTATTTAGTGAACAAAGTTGAGCAGTTGGATTATGATTAGGGTAAGTGGGAAACGTTTGGTAAAGATTTGGCTTAATGTATGAATCATTCTTCTGCAAGTGGAAGAAGGGTTTTATTGGGCTTTATGTGTCGGGCAAAGTAGAAGAAGAGTAGTTGATATAATTAGAGGTTTTTTGTATTTAAGCTTATGACTTAATTGTGACTCAATAATACATAAATCTTCTTGGGCCTGGCCTTTACTTTCGGGCTTTGCATACCATTTTGGGCTTTTAAGGTAAAAGACGGTTTTACCCTTGGCCCATTTTTGGTTCGTACATAATTTAATTTTAAATCTGGTTTAAACCTGACTAATCAAGGATACCGCCATATTGGTTGGTTGGTAAATTTATTTTTGGTTCCGCCTTAATGGCTGGTTGGACTTAATTTGACTTAATCAGGATACCGCTAGATTGGTCGGTTGGTAATATTATCACAAGTTTATATATTATTTTATGAGAGATATCTAAATCAGTAGTAGTAAAAGTAATTCATTTTACCTTAGCATTTTATTTTATTGTAATTTATTTTTCAGCTTTTACTTTATGTCTTTTACTTTTAAGCTTTTACTAGCCTTAGTTATGTGTTAGTTTTCTGAGGTTGTGATGACTTTTAATATCACCGGTTTATAAGGGATTATTTTATAGTTTGGGTAATTTAAAGATTTATTTATTAAGTCTTAAGCTTAATGCTTCTTGTTGTCCGATCACCAATAAGATTGATGTGGTAAATCTAAAATGAACTAGACATAGGGATTTTAGATTTCAGCCTTAGACTTAATAGCCCACGATCTTCCTTGAGGATAGATAACCATTTAATAGATTTCCTTACAGGATAGGAATATACCTGTCGGGCGGGGGTAGCCATAATTGGAACTTAATCTTAATGAATCCAAATAATTTTGTTGACATAGACATATGGTTCAATTGGGTTAAACTGGGTATTTGTGTCTGACCATCGACAGAGGCTTACACATAATTTAGTGTTCCAGGTTAATAAATCAATATATTACCCAACTTTAAGATAACCACTTCATCTTTAAAATAATATTAAAAGAAATCACAACCTTAGATCTTTGTGTCTTTTATTTTCCTTAGTATTTTCTTTTATCTTTTTATTTATTTATTTAGCAAATCTTTAATCAACCAAATCAATCAAGAAATCAATTTCATTCTCCCTTTAATTAGATATTTGTAAATAAATAGATTCAATAATTAATAACAACAGTAGGAATTAAGTCCTCGTAGGATTGATATTTTTATACTACTTGAGGCAAAACCGGACAAAAATGCATCAACAGGAATATTTTCGTCTTTTTCGTGTCGTGACGCTGGAGCATTGCGCGCCGCGACGCCCAGCATGCGCCGGATCTGCTAAAGTGCGCCGGGTCAACGAGTCAGAATTTGAGAAGTTTGACTTTGCTAAAGTGCGTCGTGCCACGTGTCTCCATCACAGCGGATCTGCTAACGTGCACCGTGCCACGTGTCATCATCCTACGCTGCCGACACTCAGACTTGACACGTGTCGCCTCGTCATCAGCAACATCATCGGTCAACAAGTCAACCTTGCCACGTCATCATCAGCCAATCACCGCGTGACACGTGTCGAAATCCTATTGTGCCGACAAATTGATCTCAGCCGCCTTGCCACGTCATCGCCACGTCAGCATGACGTCATCAATGACGTCATCACAATAATTGAGAGTTAGCCGCCTTGACACGTGTCGCGTGAACAGTCAGCCGCCTTGCCACGTGTCGTCTCCTCAGCGTGCCACGTCCAACTGTTCCAGCGTCGCGACGCTGGCTTGGAGTCGCGACGCCGGACCCTTACCCGAGCCTATAAATTCAGGACAAAATTTCAGTTTTTGTTACACCATTCTGTCTCTTCTAATCCGTGTAAAGAGAGAGTTTCTCTCTCTAGAATATTTTAGTTTTTAATTTTTTACTTTTGTAATTTAATTTTAATTACGTTTTGTAATAATAGTAATTTACTTTCTTTAATTTTTACAGTTTTTACTATTTACCATGAGGAGGTAATTTTCCCAGCTAGGGTGAAAGGTAATTATTTTACTATTACTATTTAGATTTATCTCCCTTAAAAATAATATATTTACTATTTAAAATACTGATTAATAAAGGATACCGCTATATTGGTCGGTTGACAATTCAATTTAATCTGGTTTAAACCTGACTAATCAAGGAAACCGCTATATTGGTCGGTTGGTAAATTTATTTTCTGTTGGTTTGAACCTGATTAATCAAGGATACCGCCAGATTGGTCGGTTGGTAAATTTATTTTGGTACCGCCTTTATGGCTGGATTATGGACAAATATTACCACCTATATGGCTGGTTGGACTTAATTTGACTTAATCAGGATACCGCCAGATTGGTCGGTTGGTAAAATATTATCACAAGTTTATATATTATTTTATGGGAGATATCTAAATTAGTAGTAGTAAAAGTAATTCCTTTTGCCTTAGCATTTTATTTCATTTGTAATTTACTTTTCAGCATTTTACTCACCGCAATTACTTTTCAGCATTTTCATTTTATGTCTTTTAAGTTTTTACTAGCCCTAGCTATGAGTCATAACTAAGTTAGTAATCTAGGGTTGTGATGAAATCCAATATCACCGGTTTATAAGGGTTAAATTATAATTTGGGTAATATAAAGATTTATTTATTGAGTCTTAATCTTAATGCTTTTTATTAACTGGCCACTAATAAATTTGATAAGGTAAACCTAAAATGAACTAGACATAGGGATTTTAGGTTTAAGACCTCAGACTCAATAACCAACGATCTTCCTTGAGGATAGATAACCCTTTAATAGATTTCCTTACATGATAGGAATATACCTGTCGGGCGGGGGTAGCCATAATTGGAACTTAATCTTAATGAATCCAGATAATTTGGTTGACATAGACATATGGTTCAATTAGGTTAAATTGGATATTTGTAATTGACCATCGGAAGAGGCTTTTACATAATTTAGTGTTCCAGGTTAATAAATCAATATTTTACCCAATTATAAGATAACAACTTCTTCTTTAAATAATATTGGAATAAATCACAACCCTAGATAGTTTTAATATTGAATTTTCTCAAAATATCTTTTCAACCAATTTTAGTTACTTGCCTTTAAATTTAGAATCATCGCCATTTCAAATCAATCAAACAACCTGATAGATACTAGTAATCATTTGACCTCATAAAAATTAATAGATAAGATTTTAAGTCCTCGTGGGATCGATACTTTTTATACTACTTGAACGATACGTACGCTTGCGTTATACGTGTGTGTTTACGCCGGTCAGGGACCCGGGTCCAGAATTTTATTAATTTTATATAAATTTAATTAAAATTTTTTAAAATTTCATATTTCTGGATACTCGGATCGAATTCACAAAGACCCGAAATTTCGGGACCAGATTCCATAATTTGATGCACATATAGTTTCTGAATTTAAAAATATCTTGATTTCTGAATTCGAGCATCGATATCCAGGTTCGAAATTCCGAGATCCGAGTTTATAATTTATACAAATATAATTGAAAAAAATTTAAAAATTATGGATTTCCGGATGTAATCCGTGTATACCCAGATTTGTACTGAGTATACCCACATTTGGATTCATAAAATTTTTTCTCGGATACTCCGAAACACATCCCGACCCAGATCCATGCAGAACATAGTCTAAGTCTGAAATTTGCCTCGAATTTAGTTATGGAAATTTTAGACAAAATAAAAATTTCATAAAATGACTTACGAATTTATATTTGGTAAGTAATTTTTTGGAAAATAACTAACTTTTTCATTTATTGGGAAATAATTTACATTGACCACTAATTTTCCGTAAGTATTTCAAACGCCATAAAATAAAACGTTTTCTAAAATTCATTTTAATGCCAAAGGAACGGACCCTAATTGAAAAAGAATATTGAGTATTAAAATTAACGGCAACAAACAACCCTAATTTTTTTTTGAGCATCAACTATAGACTTGAGGTTGGTTCATTATTTTTTTTCTGTAATCTGCTGGAATTTGTTAGATTAGTGGTGCATGTAAATAATAATAAAAAATCCATGATATTAATCCAAAACAAAAATGTTATCCTATTGTTATTGTAAACAAAACAATTATTAAAAGAATATACTGGATCAGTGAAATCACACACAAAACGTAAGCACATGTATCGTTCAAGTAGTATAAAATGTATCGATCCCACGAGGACTTAATACATATGCTATAAATTTATGAAGCTAAATGTCTACAAGTATCTAATTGATTTGATTGTTGGTTGGATGATGATAATTATCTAAAACAAACAAGTAAATAAAACTAAGGTAGATTTCAAGATTTAAACAATGATACGAAAATATTCAGGGTTATGAATCCTACCAATATCTTTTTAAAGATGAGTTGATTATTTTATGTTGTGTAATGTACTAGTTTATTAGTCTGGAACACGAAAATATGCAAAAGCATCTTCCGATGGTCAGATGTAAACACAAAAAGTAACTCAATTAACTATATACCTATGTTAATTAACAAACTCTGAATTCATTAAGTTTAAGTTCCAATTATGGCTACCCACACCCGACATGTATATTCCTATCCTGGAAGGAAATCTCTAAGGTGAATGTGAGATCGTGAGCTATTGAGTCTACGACTAAACCTAAAATCTATTTTCCAAGTTCATTTTAAGTTTACATAATCAATCTTATTAATGGCTAATTAACAAGAAGCATTAAGAACTAAACTCAATAAATAAACCAATATATCACACAAGACATAAGAAAAGTCAACTTATTAAATCATTGATATTGGTTTTCATCACAACCCTAGACAACGTATTTAGTTACAACACATATCTAGGACCACTAAAGACATAAATAAACAAGACATCATACAATAAGTTGAAAACTAAAAAGTAAAAATTACAATAATGAAATAAAATACTAGGGTTTGAGGATCCACTTTTATTATTTCAAATCTAGAAATCTCTCTTATTATAATATATAATTTGCATTATATTACCAACCGACCATATAGGAGGTATCCTGATTAAGTCAGATTTTAATTAATTCCAACCAACCATAAATGCGGTATCCAATTAAGTCAGGTTAAAATTAATTTAATTAAGTCCAACCGACCATAAAGGCGGTATCCCATTAAGTCAGGTTTTAAGATAATTTATATATTATAAAATAAGAGAGATTAATCTAAATTATTATAATAAAAGTTTCACATTTCACCACAGCAGAAAGAAGTTACCTACTCATGCTTTAAGTAAAACAAACAAAGTTTTATTACTAAAATAAAAAGAAAATACAAGAAAGCTGAAAATAAACAAACGAGATACTTTCTTCTTAGTATTCTAAGGAAATTCCCCAGAAGAAAGTATGATTTTCCTTCTGATTTAGGCTACTATTTATAGGCTTCAAATCGGGTGCGCGTCGCGACGCGCCAAGTCTTCTGCGTCGCGACGCGTGTTATAGTGAATGACGGTTGAATTATTGTGTCGGCGTCGCGATGTGTTGAAGGTTGGGAGTCGTGACACATGCTACAATGCTGACGTCAATATGACGCAAGTGATGACGCCTGTCGACAGATGAATTATTGGCCCGGCGTCGCGACGCGTTGAGGCTTGTGCGTCGCGACGCGTGAACAGTAAATTTCCCATTTTTCCCTTTTTGATACGTTTTTCATCATTTTAGCCCCGATTTGATTCCAGTGAGTCCTGATATTTTATTTATCTACAAAATAAACACAAACACATCAAAACGTTCATAAAACTCGAGAAACTATACAAAATATTAAGTAAAAAGAGCGGTAAATATTGATATATTTTCCGCTTATCACACCCCCAAACCTAACATTTTGCTTGTCATCGAGCAAAACAACAAAATAAAACGCAATAAATAACTTTAAAATAAAATTAATCTAAGCCACTTTCATAGGGATCACGATTGCATTTAGCGTATGCAACAAGCCTTTAAACCCCTAAGTGTCCCTAGTGGACAAGTTGTAGTCTCGTGAGGGCTTACAGCGACGATACCCATAAATGTCAATCAAATGTACAATCAATCACATAAAACAAAATAAAAAGATAAACAAGTTAGTGACTAAACAAGTGAAATTCTTATCCAAGTTAATAGTTGTTTTCTTTCTTTCTAAATTACCAAATAAGTAAATTCTCCGATTATTTTTATCATTCTCCATATACACAACCAACAAGGTATTAATCAAATAATTGTGCCCACAATATTCATAAGTGTAGTTGAAAAGAGAGTAATATTTTTGTCCTAATGTTATATCAGAATTCACACCTTTTTGACAATGGATTTTTTTTCTGATTTTTTTAACATCTTCAATCCTTGTAGCGAGCTTTGGGCCAGTGAATCCCAAACCAGTTGGCTTTAGGGCACTAGGTGTTAAGACACCCCTACGGACTTAATTACTCGGATCTCAGATGTTAAAAGTTATACCGTTTGACGCGAACAATCACTGCTTACTGAGGCAAGACGTCCAGTTACTAAGTAGAAATTTTATTATTATTAACTCAGGCTTTTACCGTTTGACGCGAACAATCATTGCTTATTGAGGCAAGACGTCTGGTTACTAAGTAAAAACATGGTTAATTATTTATATACACATTTTTTTCCATTGCTTTCAGATGCTTCCTCCAATAAACTAGAGCACTAAATATTACAAACTTTCACATATAACCCATGTTCGTATGTTACCATGTATGTTGATAATACCTGTCAAATGAGCACATGAAGATCAAATTTAGTCAATATTTTGGACAATTCATGAATTTAAATAATTCAAAATGAAATAAACAAAAATTAACTAGTTACGAATTATACTGAGATACGTCATAGGAGTGAAAACTCCTTACACAGCTATCTCAAAACAAAATTCCACCTGGTTAGTCAAGCTTTAAAACATAAAAATCAAAATATTTTTTTTTGAATTTTTGAATAAAAACAAGATACTAGTCAACTATTCCATCCCCCAAACCTAATTGAGACATTGTCCCTAATGTCTAAAAAAGAAGAAGAAGAGTTTAGAAGATATGACCTGGTTAGCGTGGAATTCTACATCTAAAAAGAAAACTAAAGGTTAAGATCTAGATTTATCTGACGCTTCTTACCACGATCATTATCAGACCAGTTCAACTTGGAAAAGATATGGTCAATATTTGGTTCAAACGTCAAGAGTTGGTCAATTAAATTATTGGCTGTTATGACAGTGAAGATGATATCTTTTACGGGTTTTGAAAGGACTCATGGCATGTTCAAGAAACACAAAAAGAAAGTCAAAAAATCCATCAATATTAAACAATCCAATTGGTTTCTGGTGTATGTTCAACATTAAAGCATCAGCACGATTAATCATTTCAATAAGTCGTTCGGACATACCTGATGCAATGCATTCCTTTCCGTTTGATTATCCGATGAGATTTGCGTCTGCCAAAGGTTTTGGAATGATTCCCAAAACTTGATTTCCTCATTCTTGTATGGCTTTTGAAACGTAACCCATCAGTCCCAAATTGCCACCACCATATACTAAGTGCATATTCCTCTCAGCTATGACTCTACCCAATTCTTTTGCTGCCTTCAACAAATTCTGGCTTAGATCCAGAACTAGTCTCCAAACACACAGATATTCATGACTCGTCTTCTTGAAGTTGCTTCCATTTTTTTTCTTTACTCTCTCTCTAATCTGGATGTGTTGAAGAGAGCAATGATGAGGTGAATTTATAGATCTGAAAAAGGGTGAGTAATAGTTGCACTAGTACTTGCCAAATGAAAATTATTAGCTGAACAGTAAAATAAATCATGAAAGTCAAAAAGTATGGATATTGTCAGCGAAAATGAAAGAAAATAACAAAATAATCACAATTATTTGTTAAAGACAAAGAAATTAAAACAATAATATGTACAAGTAGTAACGGCTTGAATGACCTCTATGGGTCAGAGACAAGCTTCCCATCCAATTTTATTATAAATTGGCAAACAAGGTCTTTTAAAGTCAGATTCTTGAGACTCAATTGTTGTCTTTCTCTTCGAAACTATGTATGTAAATTGCGAATTACGTGATAGACATATCTACTGGGGTGCGTCTCAAGAGTCAATGATATATCATCTAAAAACTCATTACTCTCATGTCATCCCTAATGAATTTTATTTTATCTTCGCGATTATCAGACACCATTCCTAAAGAACGACAACGAGTATTGCATGTACAACATGTATATTTATAAAAAAAACATGTAATCGTTTAGCTCTTCTTTTCTTAGCATAAGTGCTTTTTCCTAAACCGGGCAGAAATGAAATGAAAGAGTCAGATGACTCACCTGCCAAGTGAACTCGTGCTTCAATTATCCAACAAATATCACTAGGAATACCTTTGATCATCAGAAGTCTCATTCTTTCAATATGTGTTTTGTAGACTTTCATCAGAGAGTTTTGAGGGAAAAAAGGAAAATGTTTGTGAAGTTTTGCGAGGGTTTCCTCCATCTTGACTTGTGACTTTACCTACAAAAAAACACACACAAATAAAGCACACAATATCATAATATATACAAAATGTTTGGGTTTGCCTCCCTACTAGCGCTAAGTTTAACGTCTTCAGCCAGACATGATTGCCCGAACGTTAGGCTGGATCTGTCAGTGTAAGACTCTCTTTTGGTCATTCAAATGATTCTCCCCAATAGTGCTTGACACGTTGGCTGTTGACCTTAAATGTGTTGTTGGAGTTGGGGTTATGTATCTCAACTACTCCGTAGGGTAACACTTGGGTAATCACAAATGGACCTGACCACCGTGATTTTAGCTTGCCAGGGAAAAGTTTCAACCTTGAGTTGTATAACAACACCTGTTGCCCTGGTCCCAGTTGTCTGCGCACTATTTTTTTATCATGCCACTTCTTAGTTTTTTTGTACAGTTTGACATTCTCATAAGCATGAAGACGAGATTCCTCTAATTCATTCAATTGTAAAAGCTGTTTCTCCCCCGCTGCTTGTAGATCAAAATTCAGCTTACGCTTTATGTTCGAGCTCCACAGACAAATGACATGCCTTTCCAAACACTAGTCAGTATGGGGACATTCCAATGGGTGTCTTGAAATCTGTCCGGTAGCGGCGTAAAACACACGTATAACGCAAGCGCACATATCGTTCAAATAGTATAAAAATATCGATCCCCCGAGGACTTAATTCCTACTGTTGTTATTAATTATTGATACTATTTATTTACAAGTATCTAATTATAGGGAGAAGATAATTGATTGTTTTTGGTTGGTTGAATGTGGTTTTGCAAAAAAAAAATACTTAAAGACACAAAAGAAAATACTAAGGAAAATAAAAAGAAAAGACTCAAGGATCTAGGGTCGTGACTCCACACAATATTATTATAAAGATGAATTGATTCTCATATTTATGTGTATAAATCAGATTGCTAACCTGGAACACGAAAATATGCAAAAGCCTATGTCGATGGTCAGACGCAAATACCCATTATACCCAATTGAACCATATGTCTATGTCAACCAAATTACTTGGATTCATTAAGATCAAGTTCCAATTATGGCTACCCCGCCCGACAGGTATATGTCTATCCTGTAAGGAAATCTATTAAAGGGTTATATATCCTCAAGGAAGATCGTGGGCTATTGAATCTAAGGCTGAAACCTAAAATCCCTATGTCTAGTTCATTTTAGATTTATCAGATCAATCTTATTGGTGATCAGACAACAAGAAGCATTAAGCTTAAGACTCAATAAACAAACTAAAGAATTACCCATAAAAAGAAAATCAATTATTAAGTGTGTGAATATTGTGTTTCATCACTTCCCTAGAATAAAATAAAATGCTGGGGTTAGAGGATTCACATTTAATATTTCTTATCTAAGAATCTCACTTATTATAATATATAAATTATTTATTGTTCCGCTTTCTCAGGAATTAATAATGTTAAATATTTAAAACCAGCCATATAGGCGGTAATCCATTTAGTCCAATTACACCAACCATATAGGCGGTAATTATCTAACACATAAAGACCGGCCATATAGGCGGTAAAGTAATTTATATTTAGACCGACCATATAGGCGGTAATAAAGTCTGCCATTAGTTAATCTGGTTAAATTATAATTTATAAATTATAAATAAGTGAGATTTACCTAGATAATTATATTAAATGTTTCACCTTTTACCCCAGCGGTAAATTAACTACAAAACATAAAGTAAAAAAGTAAATAAAATTTTATTACAAAAAGTAAAAGTGCATAATTAAAAATGCTAAATTAAAATTACAAAAACTAAAACACATAAGATGCAATCCTTAAAGTCCTTACAAACCTCAATGAATGCATGATTTGAATTCTGACATCGAGCTGAATTTATAGGCCTCGGTAAGGTCCCAGCGTCGCGATGCCAGCGCTTTTTGGTCGTGGCATGCTGAGGTGATGACACGTGGCGATTTTGGATAAGGTGACACGTGGCAATGTGGTTGGAGCTAAATTATTGTGACACGTGGCGGCTTCTGATTGGTCGGCTCAAATTCTTATCCGCCACGTGTCGATTTCAGATAAGTGAGCCAATAATTGATGCTGATGTGGCGCTGACGTGGCGACACGTGGCAAAGTGACTGTCGGCACCATAGAATTGCGACACGTGGCACGCTGTGATTGGTTAATGATGACGTGGCGATGACGTGGCATTTTGACTCGTGGAGTGATATGGACGATGATGTGGACGATGACGTGGCTGACAGGTGGAGTGTGACACGTGGCGACATGTGGCGATGGTGACTGTCGGCACCGTAGGATGATGACATGTGGCACATCGCACGTTAGCAGATCGGCTGTGATGGTGACATGTGGCACGACGCACGTTAGTATAGTCAAACTTTCTCAGATTCTGACTTGTGGACCTGGCGCACGTTAGCACTGTTCGGCGCATGTTAGGCGTCGCGACGCGAAAAATTACCAAAATGCCATTTTTGCCAATTTTCACTGTTTTGCTCCAAAATCACCTCCAGAATGTCCTGAAACTTTATTTATCTACAAAATAACACAAAACACATCAAACTATTCACAAAACTCAAGAAACTATACAAAATATTAAGTTAAATGAGTGGGAAATATTGATATAATTACCACTCATCACACCCCCAAACCTAACATTTTGCTAGTCCTCAAGCAAAACATAGAATAAAATAACATAATAAAATTAACTAAGCCACTTTCGTAGGGATCACGGTTGCATTTAGCGTATGCAACAAGCCTTTAAACCCCTAGGTGTCCCACAAGAGCAAGTGAGAGAAATTACTTCTTGTTGCCTACCTCAAAGCACCAATCCACATCGTATTTATGTCTGATTCATGAATACTATCAATTCCTTTTTCCATAATTTTACTTATTTATGGTTGCACCTCTTGTTTTTATATACATATTCGATCTGATTACGATTATATTGAAACTAAATGTGGTTTTAGGATATGTATATGTTAGACAAAAGCCCGATAATATATGATGCAGTACACAATTACAAAGTTAGTTTGTAATTGACATTGGGAAGTGTCACTGCTAAATGTATATTATCAAATATAGTTCCTGGTCAAGATTTACTCACACGGGTCGGTTAGTCAAATCTGTTGAGACCAGTACATGTCGTATATCGAGACTTGGTCCGATGGTTTATCCCAATGAACCATGAGTCTAGGGAGACTCGTATAGACGTGTAGGTGTTTATAATGGAAAAACATTGAACGACTCACCGAAAATTCTTAATGGATGGTACACCAACGTCAATAAGAATCTTCTCGGGTTGAGTAGCATAGTGGTCCTTCGACTTGAGATACCACTGTGGATGTATGAGACATCCTCCACACTTAGATGGCAGTCACGTCACCGATCTATTTAGATCAGACCTCCGCTTGTTCGTTAGGTGTGGACCGATCCTCAGGATATCCTGTGTGTATCAAGATAGGATCCGTCACTTCTGTATACAGAGCATAGGTAGTCCATATATGATTAGCAGTCTGTTAAATTTGTGGCCACAGTATTCTTCGGAAGTGAATTCCGAATGTTATTTAGAGATTGCTAATAGATACGTCGACGAGATAATACCTATAGAGATTTGACGTTTACATCTATATCTCTGGTATTATCCGGATACCTGTGACGAGGGGATTATACGTATGCAATGACCTCGACGTGTATGGTTTTAAATGTTTAACATTATTAATTCCTGAGAAAGCAGAACATAAAATAATTTATATATTATAATAAGTGAGATTCCTAGATAAGAAATATTAAATGTGGATCCTCTAACCCCAGCATTTTATTTTATTCTATGGAAGTGATGAAACACGATATTCACACTTAATAATTGATTTTCTTTTTGTGGGTAATTCTTTAGTTTGTTTATTGAGTCTTAAGCTTAATGCTTCTTGTTGTCTGATCACCAATAAGATTGATGTGGTAAACTTAAAATGAACTAGACATAGGGATTTTAAGTTTTAGCCTTAGATTCAATAGCCCACGATCTTCCTTGAGGATAGATAACCCTTTAATAGATTTCCTTACAAGATAGACATATACCTGTCGGGCGGGGTAGCCATAATTGGAACTTAATCTTAATGAATCCATGTAATTTGGTTGACATAGACATATGGTTCAATTGGGTTATACTGGGTATTTGCGTCTGACCATCGACATAGGCTTTTGCATATTTTCGTGTTCCAGGTTAGCAAACTGATTTATTACACATATATAAGAGAATCAATTCATCTTTATATAATATTGTGTGGAGTCACGACCCTAGATCTTTGAGTCTTTTCTTTTATTTTCCTTAGTATTTTCTTTTGAGTCTGTTTTTATTTTAATTAGCAAATCTACATTCAACCAACCAAAAACAATCAATTCCATTCTCCATATAATTAGATACATGTAAATAAATAGTATCAATAATTAATAACAACAGTATGAATTAAGTCCTCGTGAGATCGATATTTTTATACTACTTGAACGATACATGCGCTTGCGTTATACGTGTGTGTTTACACCGGCCAAGTTCTTGGCACCGTTGCCGGGGACTTATTTTTCTTGAGTTATTAATTTTGAAGCTATCTAATTTACTTGTATCTAATTTTCTTTATTTTTATCTGTAATTTTTATTTCTTTCTTTTGTTTTCAGGTGATTGAAAAATGGAACATTATTGGGAGATCGAGAAATCACGAGCTTTATTAGAAGATACACCCCAAATCTGGGAGGAACAGTCCGATTTTCTGAGGCCTGTTGACCAGCCCAACTATTATCACTGGATGCCAGAACCAAGCAATACCACATTTGCTCAACAGAAACGCAATGGGGAGATGTGACATATGTAATGGTAACCACCCGAGAGATCATTGCGAGTACAACTACAATCCAGGGTGGCAGAGCTATCAAAATCCTTCATGGTATGAAGAACCATCACATTTCACAAAACCATATTTTCCATCTTATCCACCACCCACATACTATCTTCATCAAGAACCATAACCATCAGAGGAAGATCGGATGGTTGATATGCTCAAAGATTGGTTTAAGAACAAGATGAAAAGTTGGATACAATGCTTGAATCAGTCCAAAATCAATTCGAAAGTATTCAGAGAAAATCAGCATCCATTCAGAGACTGACAGAACAAACGAGACGATTAACAGAAAATCAGAGCTACATACCTCAATGAGCATTTTCAAATGAAACTGACGGAGCCTTCGAGTACCAAGCATTTCACGATGACGCTTTAGCAGAGGAAGAGGCTGAGAAGTATCAGGAATCTGAGGTATCAGTTCAGGAACCCAAACCAGCGAAGTCTCGATTTGACTTTTATTATTCAGATTTCGACTCTGATGAAGAAGCTGAGTTGTTTGTACCAACTGCACCAACAACAATTGAGGATGGAACTTTGTATCCTCAAAATGAAGATCTTGGAGCTTCCATTGCATTGATGTTTGAAGAAGATCTACCTGAGCCAATCATTTCACTCAGATCAAAGGATGGAGACCTAAAATCTGACATTTCTTTACATCATCAGGGTGACACTTATGGAGCATGCATTTCACAGATGACAGATGAAGAACTCAATGCAAAAATTCTAAAATACATATGTGAAGGAAAAGTGGAGGAAGAACCAGAACAAATGGAGGAGCAAATGTCTGACCTTATTGAAGATCCAGTGCATTCATGGGAAACATCGCTGTTTTGGGGAGTATAATTTAGAGATATCACCCAGAAGCTTGACAGAATGGAACTCCCATTCCAAGTCAAGCACCATACAAGACCTCCTGATTTTCTTTCTTTTTCTTTTCAGGAACCACTGGAGCAACAAAGGTTAAAAAGATGGCACAAGCACTGAATGAGACAAAATTCTTTTTGCCCCTTTACCGTTGGAAGAGACCCTTCAAAAGCAACGCTCACAGGATTGTCTTTAATCGGACATCCAAAACGATGCTGAAACCTCCTTGACGGATGGATTTCAGTCACGTCTGGCTGAAGACAAAAATTTAGCGCTAGTAGGGAGGCAACCCATGCACTTTGTTGTAATTTCTATTTTTATATTTTGTGTATACATGTTGTAGAGTTTTTAATTTTGTGTGTTATTTTTGTAGGGAAAAGCTCAACCAAAGCATAAGATAGAAGGAATGGTGTTTAGCAAAGATAAGAGATAATTCATTAGCGATGGCTGAGTAAGGAATGGATTATTGAGACGCATCCTAATGAATTTATACTAAGCGAATGGCGTATTGCGTACACAATTCCGTTGCCTAATTATTTCTTTGATTTGTTTTTCTGTTGTAATTATCTTTATTTTCGTAGACAGAATCCAGACTTTTTGACCTTTCACAATTTCTTTTATTGTTTAGCTAACAATCATCATTTGGAAGATATTAGTGCTATTATTTTACTCATCCTTTTCAGGTGTTATTAAATTCAACTCATCATTGTACTTTTGAAGACATCCAGAGTAAAACATGGAAGCCACTTCAAGAAGACGAGTTGAAAACATCTGTGTGTTTTACGGTACTAGTGTTGGTACTAAGTCACAATACGTAGAAGCAGCACATGAATTGGGTAGAGTCTTAGCTGCAAGGAATATGCACTTAGTATATGGCGGAGGCAATCTTGGACTAATGTGGATCGTTTCAAAAGCTGTACAGGAAGGAGGCAGTCACGTTTTGGGAATCATCCCAAAACCCTTGGCGGAGGCAAATCTTATTGGACCATCAAACGGAGATGAACTGATCGTGCCAAGTATGTCTGAACGATTGGTAGAAATGATTAATCGTGTTTATGCTTTTATTACTTTGCCAGGTGGCTTGGGCACAATGGAGGAAATTTTTATAGTGTTATCTTGGGCGAACCTGAACATACACCAGAAACCGCTTAGACTGTTCAACGTTGATGGATTTTATGATTTTCTTTGTGTGTTTCTTGATGATGCCCGGAGAAATGGGTTCGTGTCAAAACCTTTAAAAGAACTACTCTTCACTGCCAGAAGTGCTCCGGATCTAATAGACCAACTCTTAGCCTATGAACCACAAGTTAACCCTATCCTTTCAAAGATAAATTGGTCCGAGGACGATCGTGGTAAGAGGCGTTGGATTAATCTGGATCTTAACCTTTAATTTCCTGTAGAATTTTTAGCTAACCAGGTACTATCTTCTAAACTCTTCTTCTACTGTTTAAGACATTGGGGACAATGTCTCATTTAGGCTTGAGGGAGGGAATTAGTTGATCAGTATCTTGTTTTTAGTTGTGTGTTGTTTTTATTCCAAAATTTTTCGAAAAATACAAAAAAAATTGAAAATTTTTCAAAAATTACAAAAATAATTTACGTTTTTGTGTTGTTATTTTGACTAAAAATGTGAAATTGGTAAGAGATAGCCGAGTAAGGAGTTTCCACTCCTGAGACGTATTTCAAACCTATTTCGGAACAAGTTAATTTTTGTTTATTTCATTTTAAATTATTTAATTTGTGAATTCTCCATAAAACTGACTAAAATGGATCTTCATATACTCAGTTGGCAAGTATTAACAATACGCATGGTAACATATGGACATGAGCTGTAATTGAAAAGTTTGTAATATTCAGTGCTATAGTTTAATTGGAGGAAGCATCTCAAAAAGTGATGGAGTAAAAAAAAAAAACGTCTGAGATCCGAGTTATTAAGTCTGTAAGGGTGTTTTAACACCTAGTACCATAAAGCCAACTGGTTGGGAGTCACTGGCCCAACGCTCGCTACATGGATCAATGATGTTGCAAAAAAATATATATGAAGTCTGAGTAATTAAAGTCCATAGGGGTGTCTTAACACCTGGTGCCCTAAAGCCAACTGGTTTGGGAGTCACCGACCCAAAACTCGCTACATAGATGGAAGATATTGTATATAAATAAAAAAAAATCAAAAATCAAAGAAAAAATCAGAAAAATCAGAAAATTATTTCATTGATGCAAAAGGTGTGAATTCTAATAAAACTTTAGGACAAAAATATTACTCTCTTATCAACTGCATTTGTGACTGTAGTGGGCAAAAATGAGTTGATTAATATTCTGTTGGCTGTGTATATGGAGAATGGTAAATATAATCGGAGAATTTATTTATTCAGTATTTAGAAAGAAATAAAACAATTAGTAACTTGGAGTAGAAGTTTCACCTGATTAGTCACTAACTTCTTTATTCTCTTTTGCTTGTCTTTTTGCTTTTGTGTGCATTAGTTTCACTACCTTTTTACTTTTGTAAAATGTTTGTGGTCATTGTTGTAAACCCTCACGAGACTACAACTCGTCCACTAGGGACACCTAGAGGTTTAAAGGCTTGTTGCATACGCTAAATGTAACTGTGATCCCTACGAAAGTGGCTTAGTTAAATTTTATTTTAAGATGTTTATGTTATTTTATTCTATGTTTTGCTCGAAGACTAGCAAAATGTTAGGTTTGGGGGTGTGATGAGTGGTAATTATATCACTATTTCCCACTCATTTAACCTTATATTTGTATAGTTTCTTGAGTTTTGTGAATATTTTGATGTGTTTTGTGTTATTTTGTAGATAAATAAAGTTTCAGGACTCTCTAGAGGTGATTGGGGGCCAAAAAAGTGAAAATTAGACAAAAAGGGTATTTTGGTAATTTGCCGCATCGCGACGCCTAACGTGCGCCGAACAGTGCTAACGTGCGCTGGGTCCACAAGTCAGAATTTGAGGAAATTTGACTTTGCTAACGTGCGCCGTGCCACGTGTCACCATCACAGCCGATCTGCTAACGTGCGTCGTGCCACGTGTCATCCTACGGTGCCGACAGTCACCATCGCCACATGTCGCCACGTCATCATCCACATCACCAGTTGACCGAGTCAACGTGCCACATCATCGCCACGTCATCATCAGCCAATCACAGCGTGCCACGTGTCACAATTCTATGGTGCCGACAGTCACTTTCGCCATGTGTCGCCACGTCAGCGCCACGTCAGCACTAATTATTGACTCGCTTATCCGCAATTGACACGTGGCGATAAGAATCTGAAACCAGCCAATCACGAGCCGCCACGTGTCGCAATAATTGAGATCCCAAACACCTTGCCACGTGTCACCTTATCACCTATCCAGAATCTGAGCCGAAGAACCAGAAGCTGCCACGTCGACACAATTCCACGTCGCGACCCGAGCTGGGCGTCGTGACGCCAACCCCCTACTGACGCTTATAAATTCAGCTCGATTTTAGAATTCAAATCATGCATTCATTGAGTTTTGTAAGGACTTTAAGGATTGCATCTGGTGTGTTTAAGTTTTTGTAATTTAAATTAAGCATTTTTACTTTTAGTATTTTCAATTATGCACTTTTACTTTTTGTAATAATTTTTTTTTTTTTTATGTTCAGTAGTTAATTTACCGCTGGGGTAAAGGTGAAACATTTAATATAATTATCTAGGTAAATCTCACTTAATTATAATTTATAAACTATAATTTAACCAGATTAATTAATGGCAGACTTTATTACCGCCTATATGGTCGGTCTAAATATAAATTACTTTACCACCTATATGGCTGGTGTAGTTGGACTAAATGGATTACCGCATATATGGCTGGTTTTAAATGTTTAACATTATTAATTCATGAGAAAGCATAACATAAAATAATTTATATATTATAATAAGTGAGATTCCTAGATAAGAAATATTAAATGTGGATCCTCTAACCCCCAACATTTTATTTTATTCTAGGGAAGTGATGAAACACAATATTCACACTTAATAATTGATTTTCTTTTTATGGGTAATTCTTTAGTTTGTTTATTGAGTCTTAAGCTTAATGCTTCTTGTTGTCTGATCTCCAATAAGATTGATGTGGTAAACTTAAAATGAACTAGACATAGAGATTTTAAGTTTCAGCCTTAGATTCAATATCCCACGATCTTCCTTGAGGATAAATAACCCTTTAATAGATTTCTTTACAGGATAGACATATACCTGTCGGGTGGGGGTAGCCATAATTGGAACTTAATCTTAATGAATCCAGGTAATTTGGTTGACATAGACATATGGTTTAATTGGGTTATACTGGGTATTTGCGTCTGACCATCGATAGAGGCTTTTGTATATTTTCGTGTTCCAGGTTAGCAAACTGATTTATTACACATATATAAGAGAATCAATCATCTTATATATAATATTGTGTGGAGTCACGACCCTAGATCTTTAAGTCTTTTCTTTTATTTTTTAGTATTTTCTTTTGAGTCTGTTTTTATTTTAATTAGCAAATCTACATTCAACCAACCAAAAACAATCGATCCATTCTCCATATAATTAGATACATGTAAATAAATAGTATCAATAATTAATAACAACAGTAGGAATTAAGTCCTCGTGGGATCAATATTTTTATACTACTTGAACGATATGTGCGCTTGCGTTATACGTGTGTGTTTACGCCGGTTCCGGTTCCAATCGGTTTCGGTTCTACGATACGTGCGCTTACGGACGGTTCCGGTTCTAGTATAATGTACTATTTTATTAACCTGGAACACGAAAATATGCAAAAGCCTATTCCGATGGTCAGATGCAAACACCCAAAGTAACCCAATTAACTATATTCTTATGTTAATTAATAAACTCCAAATTTATTAAGTTTGAGTTCCAATTATGGCTACCCACGCCCGACATGTATATTCTTATCCTGGAAGGAAATCTCTAAGGTGAATGTGAGATCGTGAGCTATTGAGTCTATGACTAAACCTAAAATCCATTTTCCAAGTTCATTTTAAGTTTACCTAATCAATCTTATTAGTGGCCAATTAACAAGAAGCATTAAGAACTAGACTCAATAAATAAACCAATACATCACTCAAGACACAAGAAAATTCAACTTATTAAATCATTGATATTGGTTTTCATCACAACCCTAAACAACGTATTTAGTTACAACACATATCTAGGACTACTAAAGACATAAATAAATAAGACATCATACAATAAGTTGAAAACTAAAAAGTAAAAATTACAACAATGAAATAAAATGCTCGGGTTTGGGGATTCACTTTTATTATTTCAAATCTAGAAATATTCATTATTATAATATATAAATTTACATTATATTACCCACCGACCATATAGGCGGTATCCTGATTAAGTTAAATTTTAATTAATTACAACCGACCATAAAGGCGGTATCCAATTAAGTCCAACCGACCATAAAAGCGGTATCCTATTAAGTCGGGTTTTAAGATAATTTATATATTATGAAATAAGGGAGATTAATCTAAATTATTATAATAAAAGTTTCACCTTTCACCACAGCAAAAAGAAGTTACCTACTAATGCTTTAAGTAAAACAAACAAAATTTTATTACTAAAATAAAAAGAAAATATAAGAAAGCTGAAATTAAACAAACAAGATACTCTCTTCTTAGTATTCTAAGGAAATTCCCGAGAAAAAAGTATGAATTTTCCTTCTGCTTTAGGCTGCTATTTATAGGTTTCAAATTGGGTGGGCGTCGCGACGCGCCAAGTCTTCTGCGTCGTGACGTGAGCTACAGTGAATGTCGGCTGAATTATTGTGTCGGCGTCGCGACGCGTTGAGGGTTGGGTGTCGCGACGCATGCTACAGTGCTGACGTCATGATGACGCAAGTGATGACGCATGTCGGCAAATGAATTATTGGCCCGGCGTCGCGACGTGTGAACAGTAAATTTCCTATTTTGCCCTTTTGATATGTTTTTCTCTGTTTTAGCCCCGATTTGATTTCAGTGAGTGCCGATATTTTATTTATCTACAAAATAAACACAAACACATCAAAATGTTCATAAAACTCGAGAAACTATACAAAATATTAAGTAAAATGGACGATATATATTGATATATTTTCCGCTCATCAATACATTATAATTTGTTTAAGTTATCATAATTTTCATTTTATGCCCTTTTTTCTAATAGGAAATTTCATTGTTCAAAATCTAATATTTAATTAATGTAATTGTAGATATTGTATTTTTACGTATAGCCCGATGATGAGTCTCATATGGGGACACTCTCTGAATACTTGGAAAATTGCAAGGATGAATACTGGAAGAGAAAATAACTCCAGGAAATATAACCAAAAGCCAGCTGGACATCACCTATGTCCGACCTATCATCTTTCCTACCAGAATACCCAGCCTAATATACCCTGAAAACCATAAATTTGATCGGACATTATACAACTGTCATTGAATAAGCAAATTGTTGATTATAGAAGTTACAAGATTCGATTAAATACGGCCGGAAATACAATTCAAATTTAATAATCAGCTGAATATATAATTCAAAATACATGTCCAACCGGACATATATCGAGCTATCATCGAGTGTGCAAATCTTTTTGTTACTAGAGTCACAAGCATCATAATTACTGCGTATGTTCGCCCGGATATCGATCTCAAGATGTATCGAGGTGTAACTGATGACAAACAAGCATCATAATTACAGAATGTGGATATCGATCTCAAGATGTATCGATCTCAAGACGGAAGGGATTTTGTTTCCCCTTTCCATTTTGAGGCCTTTCCCCCTTCTACTATAAAAGGGCGTTTTTCTCTCTTACGAGGGGACCTGAAGATTTTACTAGAAAACACCCACATTCTGTAACACTGAAAATCTGTGAGGAGAGAGAAAAAAGCCATAAAAATTCTTGGAGTTCCCCCTTTGAGCAAGCATCCAAACAACAACCTAAGTATTCAGAGACTTCCTACTAGCTACACGCAAATGTATGATCCGAAGGCACATTCATCTTCGTTACTGTATTTTAACTTCTGCCTTTCATACAGTATGTCCGACCAGAGCTAACTCCCATCCGACCGGACATGCGCATATCCGGTCGGTAAGTCCGGCTGGACATTAATTATGTAAAAAAAAAATTTAGATCACCAATTCAATCACCGTCCGATTTTTAATACTAAAATTCATAAGTGGCTGATATAATTAGTTCTTTGAATTTGTATTTTCACATTTGAAATCAAGTGCATGAAAATGATGCCTTTTATGTTTTTTGACATTTTCGTGTCGGAGGTTCTTGAAGAAATCAGACAAAAATGTGACTGCAATTCTGCGAAGCAATGCAAATTCCACCTCAAGAGAATTTTATATGAGACTGACGTAACAGTTCGGGTAAACAAGTTAACCCTTATAGGGCCCATGAGTCCAGTGGATCCCAAAATATTAATATCTCCAAACAAGTGAAACTCGATAAAGAAAAAGATACAATGGTATAGTTTATAATTATTAGATATCAAGAGATAATGTCCACAAATGTTTTTGCCTACAGTAATTAATTACTTGTAAAGAAATCCCGAGAAAGTCAATTAGCTATATGAACAGGTGAAGATGCAAGTGGAATGAACATAATAGCTAGCACTTGACCTTCTTACACACTATTTAACACACGGTGCAGATGAAAAGCTTCACCTTGATCCCCATTCATGGACCTTCTCTCCAAGCAGCAAGCAGTCAGCTGCCTCAGTAACCTCTCAAGATACGAATGCAAGCAGCCATGCAAATCTTTCATGTTGGGATTTGTTGACAAGATCATGGCATTCACGGTATCGGCCACAATCTCACGTTGTGAATCTTCAAGAAGATACCCCACAGAGGACTCCTGTGGTTTTTCATATGCCAGCAATGCAACACAGTCCTGCAGA
>SKCR01042277.1:0-58173 GCA_019454045.1 Zanthoxylum bungeanum
AGATTAATCCGACGCCTCTTACCATGATCGTCCTCAGACCAATTTATCTTTGAAAGGATAGGGTCAACTTGTGGTTCATAGGCTAAGACTTGGTCAATTAGATCTGGAGCAGTTCTGGCAGTGAAGATGAGTTCTTTTAAAGGTTTTAACACGAACCCATTTCTCCGAGCATCATCAAGAAACACACAAAGAAAATCATAAAATCCTTCAATGTTGTACAGTCCAAGCGGTTTCTGGTGTATGTTCAAGTTCACCCAAGATAACACTGTAAAAATTTCCTCCGATGTACCCAAGCCACCTGGCAAAGCAATAAAAGCATCAGCACGGTTAATCATTTCTACCAATCGTTTAGACATACCTGGCACGATCAGTTCCTCTCCGTTTGATGGTTCAATAAGATTTGCCTCTGCCAAGGGTTTTGGGATGATTCCCAAAACGTGACTGTCTCCTTCCTGTACGGCCTTTGAAACGATCCCCATTAGTCCAAGATTGCCTCCGCCATATACTAAGTGCATATTCCTTGCAGCTAAGACTCGACCCAATTCTTGTGCTGCGTCTACGTATTGTGGCTTAGTACCAACACTAGTACCGCAAAAACACACAGATGTTTTCAACTCGTCTTCTTGAAGTGGCTTCCATGTTTTACTCTGGATGTCTTCATAAGTGCAATGATGAGTTGAATTTATACTACTTGAAAAAAGTGAGTAAAATAATAGTACTAGTACCTGCCAAATGACAATTATTAGTTAAACAGTAAAATAAATCGTGATAGTCAAAAAGGTCTGGATCCTGTCGGAGAAAATAAAAAAAAACAACAAAACAAATTACAATTATTAGGAAAAAAGAAAGAGATATAATATTTACAAGAAAAGTAGCGGCTTGATTGACGTCTATGCGTCAGGGAGAAGCTTTCCATCCAATTTTCTTATAAATTGGCAAACAGGGTCTTTTTGAGTCAGATTCCCGAGACTTAACTGTTGTATTTCTTTTTGAAATTGTGTATGTAATTTTCGAATGGCTATATGAACATATCCACTGGGATGCGTCTCAAGAGTCGAAGATATATTATCTACAGACTCCTTACTCAAGCCATCCCCAATGAATTTAATTTTATCTTCGCGATTATCAGACATCATTCCTAAAGAACGACAACGAGTATTGTAATTCCAGCGTGCACATTTGTAACAAAAACCCATTTGCTTAGCTCTACGTTTCTTTGCATATGTGCTTCTTCCAAAACCAGGCAGATGTGAAATAAAAGATTCAGAAGATTCACCTGCCAATCGGACCCGTGCTTCAATTACCCAACGAATATCGTGAGGAACACCATGGATCGTTAGTAATCTCATCCGTTCTAAGCGAGCTTTGTAGACTTTCATCATAGAGTTTTGAGGGAGAGAATGAAATTGCTTGTGAAGTTTTGTGAGAACTTCTTCCATCCTGAAATGTCTTAATCTGCAAAAACTAAACACACAAAATTAAATCACACCAAATCATAATATATACACAAATTGCATGTGTTGCCTCCATGCGAGCGCTAAGTTTAACGTCGACAGCTAGACGTGACTTCTCGAACGTTAAGCTGGATCTGAAAGTGTGACACTTTCTTTTTGTCGCTCAAATGATTCTCCCCACTGGTGTTTAACACGCTTGTTTTTAACCTTGAAAGTTTTGTTGGAGTCAGGATCATGTATCTCAACGGCTCTATCTGGTAAATTTTTGGTGATCACAAATGGACCTGACCACCGTGATTTTGGCTTCCATTGGAATAATTTCACCCTTGATTTGTTTAACAGTACCTTCTGCCCTGGTTCCAGTTGTATGCGCACTAACTTCTCATCATGTCTCTTTTTGGCATTTTCTTTGTACAATTTGGCATCCTCAAAAGGCTGATTGTCAAATTCCTCCAATTCGTTGAGCTGGTGGAACTTTTTCTCTTCCGTTGCTTATGGTGCAAAAATTGGCTTTTTCAGTGCAAAAGACGTTTTATCTTCAAGCTCCATAGGCAATTGACATGTTTTAAGTTTGTCAATAGAACTTTGCATTGCATTGGATTTCTGAATGGTATTGTGTATCACATCAAGTCTGAAACATTCCTCCTTCTTTTCATCATCTGGGAAATTCAAGGCCTTGAAAACATTGAATGTTACCTCTTGGTCATGTACCCCCATTGTTAATTCTCTTTTTTGTACATCAATAATGGTTCGACCTGTAGCCAAGAATGGTCTCCCGATGATGATTGGCACGTCTGCATCTTCCTCCATATCAAGGACAATAAAATCTGTTGGGAAAATGAATTTGTCAACCTTGACCAGCACATCATCAACTACGCCTCTTGGAAATACCAGCGTTTTATCATCAAGTTGTAGAGAGACTGAAGTTGGCATTGTTTCTCCAATCTGAAATTCCCTGAAAATAGATAAAAGCCATCAAGTTAACACTTGCACCTAAATCACATAAAGCCTTACCAAAGTTATGTTCTCCTATGATGCATGGAGTGGTGAAACTGCTAGGATCTTTCAACTTTATGGGGAAGTTCCTCTAAATGATGGCGCTGCATTCTTCTGTCAATGCTATTATCTCATAATCTCCCAATTTCCGTTTTTGTGAAAGAACGTCTTTCATGAATTTTACAGAGCTGGGCATTGTGTCCAAGGCTTCTGCAAATGGAATGTTGATGTGCAGCTTTTTGAACACTTCCAGGAAATGAGCAAACTGCTTGTCCGGTTTTTTTTTCTGAAGACGCTGAGGAAAAAGTGAAGGTGGAGTGATCTGTTCTTTTTCCTTTGCTTCTTTTTCCTCCATTTGTTGCTTTGTTTCTTTTGGAACTTCCTCAGCAGTTGTTTTGGCTCCAACATCTTTGTTGATTTCAGTACTGTTTTTTAACATGATGGCATGACATTGCTCATTCCTTCGGTTCCTTGGATTGGGTTCTGTGTTGCTGGGAAAATTATCTGGCGATCTGTAACTTTGAGCATTGGCCAGTTGTCCGATTTGATTCTCCAGTGCTTTGATGGAAGCAGATTGGCTCTGAAAGATAGTATCATATGCTGCTTGTTGCTTTTTGAACATCTCTGCAATCCATTCTTTCATTTCTGGTTCTTTTTCATGTTCTTGGCCTTTGTTCTGTGGTTGAAATCCTGGTGGTGGATAGTTCTGCTGTTGAAATCCAGGTGGTGGATTGTTCTTTTGTCCTCAATTATTGCTCCATGAAAAATTGGGATGATTCCTCCACCCTGGGTTGTAGGTGTTGGAATATGGATTGTTCCACTGTCTGTTGAAATTGTTGACATAATTCATTGTCTCTTCAAGTTGGTTTGGTTCTGGTGCTCCTCCATATGGTGAACTTGTGGATCCAGTACTGAGAGTCTCCATGAATTTGCATATCTGATCCAACTTGGCGTTGACTGTTGTATTGGCTCCACTTTCATAAATTCCTGTAATTCTTTGGATCATGCTCCTTTCTGTTGGCCACAAGGAATTGTTGTTGGCCATTTTTCGATTAGGTCTCAGGCTTGATCTTCTCATTTTGCCATTAAAGCTCCTCCAGCAGCAGCATCGATTGTGGTTCTCATCAGTCCATAAAGTCCATTATAGAAGGTTTGGACTTAAAGCCATTTTGGAATCTCATTGTGAGGACATTTCCGGAGCAAATCTTGTATCTTTCCCAAGCTTCGTAGAGAGTTTATGAGTCTTGTTGCACAAAGGATGTGATGTCATTCCTCGGCTTTCCAGTTCTGGCTAGTGGAAAGTATTTTGCAAGAAATTTGGTGGCTAAAGTGTTCCAAGTTGTGATGGAACCTGCTGGTATTGAATGTAGCCAAGCTTTAGCTCTGTTCTTCAAGGAGTATGGGAAAATACACAGTCTCATTGCTTCTTCAACTTCTCGGTTGTAATTGAAAGTGCCGCAAACTTCCAGAAAGTTGTTGATGTGGGCATTAGGATCTTCAGTTGCATTTCCCCCAAACTGAACTGACTGCTGAATCATCTGAATGCATGTTTTGATGTCACCCACATTTGCTGGTAAGGGAGGAAGTACAATACAAGAAATGAGTCTGTCAACCACCGGAATGGTTCTGTCTCGAATGGGAATTGGTGGTGCAACTTACAAAGGTTCAGGTTCCATGTTGACTAAAGCTTCTTGGCCTTCTCGCCTTTCCCATCTCATTTGTCTGATGGTTCTTTCAATTTCTGGATCAAGCGGTCGGAGTTCAAAGCTTCTGGTTCGTCTCATGAATTTTCTAAGAACCTGAAACACAAGAAAACAAAAACAATAAGTAAAAAGAAAATTAGAAACAAGTAAAGGTATCTAACCTTAAAACTACCTTAAAACTAATAGTGAAAGATAAATAAGTCCCCGGCAACGGCGCCAAAAACTTGACCGGCGTAAACACACACGTATAACGCAAGTGTACGTATCGTTCAAGTAGTATAAAAATTATCGATCCCACGAGGACTTAATACCAATCTATTAATTTTATGAGGTCAAATGATTACTAGTATCTAACAGGTTGATTGATTGATTTGAAATGGTGATGATTCTAAATTTAAAAACAAGTAAATAAAATTGCACAAAAGTAGGTTTAAGAAAATTCAATATTAAAAACTATCTAGGGTTGTGAATCTTTCTAATATCTTTTAAAAGATGAAGTGGTTATTTCATGGTTGTGTAATAAATTGGTTTACTACCTGGAACACTAAATTATGCAAAAGCCTCCATCGATGGTCATACGCAAATACCCAGTTTAACCCAATTGAACCATATGTCTATGTCAAACAAATTATCTGGATTCATTAAGTTTAAGTTCCAATTATGGCTACCCCCGCCCGTCAGGTATATGTCTATCCTGTAAGGAAATCTATTAAATGGTTATCTATCCTCAAGGAAGATCGTGGGCTATTAAGTCTAAGGTTGAAACCTAAAATTCCTTTGTCAAGTTTATTTTAGATTTACCACATCAATTTTATTGGTGATCAGACAACAAAAAGCATTAAGCTTAAGACTTAATAAGTTAACCTTTAAATTACCCAAACTATAAAATAACCCCTTATAAACCGGTGATATTAGAATTCATCACAACCCCAGATAACTAACTTAGTTACGACACATAACTAGGGCTAGTAAAAACTTAAATAAAATAAAAGACATAAAGTAAATGCTGAAAAGTAAATTGCTGAAAAGCAAATGACGGAAAGTAAATGTTGAAATTAAATACTGAAAATTAAATGCGGAAAAGTAAATGCTGAAAGTAAATTACTGAAAAGTAAATGCTGAAAGTAAATTGCTAAAAGTAATTGCTGAAAAGTAAATGCTGAAAGTAAAGTGCTGAAAAGTAAATAAAGTAAAAGTACAATAAAAGAAAATGTTGAGGTAAAAGGATCCACTTTTATTACTTCTATTTTAGATATCTCCCTTAATATAATATATTAACTTTGCATGATAATTACCAACCAGCCATATAGGCGGTATCCAGATTAAGTCAAATTAATAATTAATTAGCAACCGACCAATCTGGCGGTATCCAGTTTAGTCAGGTTAAAACCAATTTAAATAATTACCAACCGACCAATATGGCAGTATCCTCGTTAAGTCAGGTTTTAACTAGTTTATATATTATAATTAAGGGAGATTAATCTAAATATTAGTAATAAAAGTTTTACCTTTTACCCCAGCAAAGGGGAGTTACCTCCTCATTACTGAAAAGTAAAAACTGAAAATTAAAGAAAGAAAAGTATTGTGCGTAAAAGTAAATTGCGGAAAGTAAGAACTGAAAAGTAAAGAAAAGAAATTGCGAAAGCGGAAATTAATTACTGAAAGCTGTAAATAAACAAACAAGATACAATCTTCTTAGTATTCTCAAGGAATTCCTTAGAAGAAAGTATGAATTTTACAAATGAAATGGCTTGGTATTTATAGGAAAAATTTTGCCTCCATCAAATCATCCACCAAATTCATTATTAATTGCTCCACTAATTGCTCCACCAAATCCATTTATTATTGCTCCAATAATTGCTTATCATGTTTGGTGGTGATTTAATAATTTTTATTATTTATTTATTAATTTATTTTTTTGCTTTGAAAATGATTGAAAATGACTTTAATAATTACACACAACACACTTCTGGATGGTTCATCAATTTCGGGTATGAAATCTTCAGCATTCGAAATTATTTTGTCTTTCACAGTTGTAGATCTTTGAGTCTTCTTTAATCTGGAACTTGAATCAGCTCAATCCGATATCGGAGTAAAAAGTTATACTTAAATTACGACAGATGCGCAAAATTGGAATTTCCAAAACTGCACTTCGTTAAAACGCCCTTTCAAGTTTTCAATCTCAAAAATTAATATGTCAAGTCCAATTTTGCCCTTATTTGACCCACATTTCGTCCTAAATGATTCCATTGTGTCCCAATGTTATTTTATCTGCAAATAAACTAAAACACATCAAAACGTTCATCAAACCCGAGAAACTAAACAAAATATTAAGTAAAAGGGGAGGTAAATATTGATATATTTTCCGCTCATCACATAACTTAGCATTTTTCCTAGTATTACAGATTCGATCCTATTATATTGTGATAATAACAGAGCCATCGCGTATGCTAAGGAGCCGAGGGTGCATTCCAAGTTTAAACACGTGGAAAGAAAATACTTCGTAATTAAATAGATTATTGAACGAAAAGATATAGTGGTCTTGAAGGTTCAACGAAAAGATAACATAGCAGACCCGCTTACAAATGCCTTACCTCCTAAGTTATTCGATAAACATGTGGAGGAGATGGGATTGCGGTACCATCCAGATTGGCACTAAGCAAGTGGGAGTTTGATGGAGTTGGTGCTTGGAGTGCCAATCCGAATTGTATATTTTATTATTTATTAATGAAATAATTACATTTTCATTTCATACCTTATTAATGGTATTGTCATTGCGCGTATTAGATTGATGTATATATATGCTAAAAATGACATCAACCTTAGAATAGCCTTGACACCAGGTGTAAAATATTCTTAAAGTAAATATTCATAGTCGTTGGTTTTGGAATACGGTCGAATTCCTATAATCTATAAGTCCAGCACATGTCGTATATTGGAAATAGAGTTCCAATGGATTAACCCGATATACCATGAGTTTTGGAAACTCGTATAGACATATGGATATTCATTGAAGCGAATACTGAATGACTCATAGATGATTCATAATAGTTGGAAGTACACACAACCGTCAATAGGAATCTCCTCGAGTCGAGTAACATATGTAATCCTTTGACTATAGGATATCATTGATTTTGTGTGAGATCCTCCACACTTTGATGCCATGTATGTCAGAAACCTTTTATGGTCTGGCCTCTAGATGTTCGTTGGGTATGGATCGATGCCCTCAATAATCAAGTGCGAAGCAAGATATGATATGTCGGCTTGTAAGTGTACCATAAGGGGTTTAGGTATCCATGTTAGTAAAGTCAGGATTCTTAAATCTTTGGCCAAAGTCGATCACCTAGGGTGGATCGCATCAGTTATGAAGAATCGTGGATATGTAGACATGAGATGTGCACCTCGGAAACATGGCGGTGTATTCTATATTTCCTAAGCACAACTCGGATAGCCTACGACAGAGGGATTGTTAAACATATGTGATAATCTTGACTTGTATAGTTCAGAAAGGTCGTTCGTATTCTTCACGAATTCGGAGGTGGCCGAATTGTCTACATATTAGCTAAGCTTATATGACGAATGTGTCTAAACTTAGAGAGTCCCAATATGAAGTGTACTCGTTGAGCACTTGGGTAGCTGATTATTTTTGATAAAATATAATATTCGATATTATAATTATCAACTAAGATAATCAAGTATTATTGGATAACATTAATTATTTACTTTGACCTAATTAGATTATTTGGATTAATTCAATAATCACACAATGGCTTAATTATAAAATCATAATTATCTCTACCATTTGAGGATATTATGGTAATTGTAAGTATGTAATAATATGTGGTTTTGGCTTGATTTAATTGGATTAAATCAAGATGGCAAACATTTAACTAATATATTTCCTAATCCTTGGCTTGATTTAATTGGATTAAATTAAAGTGGGAGACAATGGAGATTAGTTACACCTAATTATACATATTTGGACAAATTAGATTAAGTCCACTTAAAAGTTGATTACAACTTTTATTAATTAAAAATTACCTAAGTTTTGCTATAAATAGCAAGCTTTATGAAGTTTTTAATTACAAGTATAAGTACAAGCAAATTCTTAGAGAAATTAGCCTAAGTTAGAGAAGTGTTTAGAGAAGCTTGTGAGGTCTCTATAACATTTCATCTAGGAGAAATCAAGATTGGATCTTGAAGTGAAGCTTGCTAGCATTGGAAATCAAAATTGGATCTTGAAGTCAAGCTTTCACACCTTGAAGGTTCTCCAACCATTTTAAAAAAGAAGAAGTAGATTGGATCTTGCATCAAGCTTGATAGGTAAGTTTGAACTTCACTTAAGTTATGAATTATGTATTAGATGCATGATCACATAGCTTAATGTTGAAATAAGGCTAATAAATTATGTTAAGATGCTTTGGAAGTATAGACACAATATGCTTGTAATTGGGTCAAAATATTTATGTTATACATAAACATAATTTAGAGTTTGGAACTCTTGATTAAAACTTAGATCTATGGCTACCATTCTAGAATCACTTGACCACCTTTGGGTGACCTAGAATTGTTCACGAGATATTTCTTATTGGGATTCTAATTTGGTTTGTGTTTTGAATTCAAAATTTACGCAAGTGCGTATTTAGAATAAATTTATGTTTTTGTAAAAATATTTTGAAAAACTTGTTTTTTATACTATACATGTTTTGAAGTTGATTTTGATGTTAAAAATTAATTTTGGGTATTTTTGAAGTGTTTAGGGAAGACTGGAAGAAATTACGGTAAAAGACCATAATTCCTTCAGCTCACTGGAAAGTGAGCTGATGGAAATGAAATGAAAACAAAAAATAAATAAATAAAAATATAGACCTGTGTGTGCATAGTGCGCGCGCACTGTAGCGCGAATAATGCGTGTGCGCATTGTATCGCGAACGGTATGCGCGACGTGCAATGATTTTATTTTCTCTCATTTTTGAGTTTCCGGACTCCTATTCAGTCCTGGTTTTTTCCTATACACTCATAATGGAGTATAATATTTCATTAAATATTTTAAAATTAGACTCATACTTGATATCTATGGGTTAGACCCATTTCCGCTGCATGGGGTACCGATCCGACCCTATGGGTTCCACATCTGCCCCAACATGTATATCCCATGAGGACCATATCCTCACCAGAATGCACAAGCATATAATTTCTCGTTCTCTTAAGATACTTGAGAATGTGTTTCACGGACACCCAATAGTATAATCCTGGTTTAGACTAAAACCTACTGACTACTCCCACTACAAAACATATGTCAGGTCTCGTGCACAACATATCATACATGAGACTACCAATTACTGAGGCATATAAGATATTTCTCATTTCCTCAACTCCTTGAGGTGTCTTAGGAGACAGTTTCTTTGACAAATTAATTCCATATCGGAAAGGAAAATTGCCTATCTTGGAATTCTGCATCCCAAATTGCATAAGGATTTTGTCGATATATGATGTCTGAGACATAGTTTCAGTCATCTTTTACGATCCCGAAGAATCTAGATCTCAAGTACATAACTGGCCTCTCCCAAATCTTTAATTTGGAATTGGTTAGCTAGCCATGATTTTTTATCCGATAATATTTTTACATCATTCCCAATGAGTATTTTGTCATCAACGTACAAAACATTACTATTTTGTTTTATTTTTTATTGATAGGAAGTATTAGATCATTGATCTTAAGGCTAATGTACGTATTTTGTGAGCTTAAAGATGCAAAAGAAGCACGCACGAAAGGAAAATACACAAAAATAAGTCATCTTTGCGACACCACTTCTTGCATCGCGATGCCGTCACCAGCCATGAAGAATATATATTTGCCAGAGAAGCTGGCGTCGCGACGCCCCAAACGAATTTCAGCTCCATAAGGAATCAGTTTTCTACTTGCATAAGGATTTCAGGACTTCCCTATAAATACATAGTGCGTCTAAAACCCTAGAGAGGAGAATTAGACACAATAAAATACCTCTAAACAAAAAATTTAGAGAGATCCAATGAGGGAATTGAAGAGCAACAAGAGGAGACAAATGTGGTGACGTTCGAAGACGAAGGGATTTGATTCAGATTTTATCTTATAGTTTCTTTTTTAAACTCTACTGATGTCCAATATGTTCTTGACTCAGATTTCGTTGTTATTTTATTTAGTTATGAACTAATTTTCTTATTCTAGAGGATGATGTAGCCTATGCTTGAACCCATGTGTTGATTGCCAATTAATTATTATGAAGTTTTAATTCAATTTATTTGTATTTTCTTGTGTTTAATGCTTCTGGTTTGTTGGCCACAAATTAGATGATTCCATGTTTAGAATCTATCACTCGGGAGAGGGGATTTTGAATAAGACCTAGAAAATATAACCTAGGAATTTTATAGAGTTCGGGAGGCCTATAAATCCTTTAAAGTCGTTAATAAAGAATCACATATTTTAATAGATTGTTAATTTCTAGTTTTTTTATAAAGATATCAAAGTCGGTAATTAATAATATTTTCACTTGGCACTTGGGAGAGTGAGTTAGAATAATTTAGGATTCTTGCCTTATAAATTAGGAAATTTAGTAATAATTGATTGGCATAACAGATATATAGGGGATAGCTAGGTGAAATCAGACTCTATAATTTATCTCATTTTGGTCTTTCTTAATTAAACGTTTTGACTGTTCACTTATTTAGTTTTTAATTTTAATTTAGTTTAATTTAATTTTCCTTCTAAATAAAGTTAAGTTTATTAATTTTATTACTTAGTTTGAATTTGATTTCAATCCATCTGGGTTCGACACTCTTTATTTATCTTTTACTAAAATTTGACACCGTATATTTGCAGTACAAAAAAAAATCTTACAACAATACCATAACTCTCATGGCGTTTTTACGTACTCGTAATCGGAATGAGATGGAATTGGAATGAAATGGAATCGGAATGAGCTGGAGTGGGAATGGTAAATCGGAATTAGAATAAGTTGTTTACTTAACTGTAGGAATCAGAATGAAGCAGTATTACCATTGATGTGTTTACTTCGTCCAGTATCGAAATGAATTGTTAAAAAGTTACAAAAATACTCTTAGTTATAATTATATATTAATTTATTATTTATTAATTATGTATTAAATTACTCAATGTTAAATTATTCTTTATTAAAATAGTAAATATTATTTTATTATTAATTATGATTAATAGTTTTTATTTATTATTTATTAATTAAGTATCAATTAATTATTAATGTATTAAATTACTAAATATTAAATTATTCTTTTATTTAATTATTATTTTATTAAAATGTCAAATATTATTTTATTATTAAATATTATTATTATTATTATTATTTATAAATTAAGTATTGCTTTTTTAATTAATTATGTATTAAATTACTAAATATTAATATATTCTTTTATTAAATTATTATTTTATTAAAATAGTAAATATTATTTTTTATTAATTATTGATTAATTATTAATATATTTTATTTATTATTTATAAATTAATATTAATTAATTATTTTAAGGATAATATTGTAATTTCCCATCAATAATAGGAATGAGAATCTCATTCTCATGGAGGGAATGAGATTCTCATTCCCCATTCCTCATTCCCAAATTTGTGAGCCCCACTCTCATTCACATTCCCATTTTTATTCAATTTTTTGAAGTAAACAACCTTATTAGAAATGATTCCAATTCCTCAATTCCCATTGCCTTTAAAAAACACACCATCAATCATCCCAATATTCAACATTATCCTTCTTCCATCACAATCAACTTCAACTATACTCCTACACACTCCATTAACACATTAAACATGTCAAAAAAAGCCAAATCAGCCTCTTCATTCTGCAGAAAACAACCCCACAAGCAAGCCACTAATCCATGCATTTTAGTGCACAATATTATCATCAACAACATCAATCAAATCTTGATTTATAACACCTCCATAACTCAACATGATGCTAAACTTCACACTTGAGATTAAGCCACACTAACTTATTTTCCATTTTTCAAATTCAAACAAATTCATGCATAATCCATGATGGAAACTTCAATTCAATCATACTTGGCTCTCTAATATACACTAACATGCAAAATGAATTAGAATCATACTTAGTGTTTCCATGGATCGTATGCAAAATCTTAGGAAACATATTTAAATCATGTAATTAATTTGTAAGATGAGATTAAGAAGCTTACTTGCTTTGATTGACCCTAATAGTAGCAAAGAAATTTCCAATTCCTCTTGAATTGTTGGTGGTTTAGTGTCATTAAACAGAAAATTAACATGCAAATAACAATCAAAGCATAACTCAAATTTCAGATATACTTTTACATGGAAGAACCCTAATACTTTGAGAATGAAGAAAACCTGGTAGAAATGACGAATACAGTGGTCCAGGTCGAGAAATATCTCTGTCCTTAAGAACTTATCAGCCTCGTCTCGGTGCTCTACGGTTTTGTGGGTAATGATCTCCCAGGATAACCCGTATTCCTCTTGTTCAAGGGGCACTCCTTAACAAGATCTCGAACTTGGAAATGGAGGGAACTCTCTCTTTACTCAAAACAAAAATAGTGAGATACAAGACTTTTTCTTAATCTAGATACCAAGAATGAACTACAAACTCCTTTAAATAGATATGTAAGAGTGCCTTAAGGGCCCCATTTGGTTTGGGGTGCAACCCTCCTAAAGGTTATACCCATTTCATACACCATTTGGAGTTTTGGGTATTCTTATAAATTGGAGGACATGTCCCATGGGGTACCAACCAAAAGACATGTCCCTCCTCCATCCAAAACTCAATAATTAGAGAATTTTCAACAATCCCCCACAATTCTCTAAATATTCATGCAGACACTTGAGAGAGTTTCCATGAACTAAAGCTGCATCGAAATAGGTAGTTTTCACCTTGAACCTTTCATAGTGATTGACAATCGGATTTACTTGGCAAACCAGTGACCCATAGTCTTAAACTGTTCCGCTGTTGGTGTAAACCAAGATAATTGCCAACACACAGCTTTACTTCGAACATTTCGCGTTCTACGGTTGTGTTCATTTCGGCCCTGCACATCGGTCCTGGATTCATCAAGCACTTTAGGGAAATCAGCCTGTAAAATCCCATGGAAGTGGCCTCACTTCTTACTTGAAATAGGTGATCTACTATGAAGAGTTAATTTGTCTTTACCTCTATTAGAACTCATCTCCTAATATAGTGATCATTAAAAGCCTTAGCTTATCCTAACCTTGACAGACAACACTCGGCGTCATTATCAGAATGGGAAAGAGTGCAAAACTATTCAGTGTTTGTTTTGAATTGCACAAAGTTTCAGTTGTCCCTTTTGAACCTAGATCTTGAGATCTATAGTCAGGTAGGTTGGGTTTCCACAGTGACAATTCTTAATTTATAGGCTTCAAGCCCATTCCCTTCGAGGACTTCTCAACTTACTCTATAGGTAAACCTTTAGTAAGTGGATCTGTTAGGTTTTCCTTCGATTTAACATAATCGATCGATATTATGCCATTTGAGAGCAATTGACGTATGGTATTATATCTCTGACGTATGTGTCAAGACTTACCATTATACATTGTATTTTGGGCTCTCCCAATAGCCGATTGGCTATCACAATGTATGTTTATCGCTGGCACCGGTTTGGGCCAACTAGGAATATCCTCCAGGAAATTTTGAAGACATTCCCATTCTTCCGCTGTTTTGTCTAATGTTATGAACTCTGATTCCATAGTAGACTGGGCAATACAAGTTTGCCTCGAGGATTTCCATGACACGGCTGCATTGCCAAGTGTGAAAACAAATCCACTCGTAAATTTGGAATCCGATGTATCAGATATCCAGTTAGCATCGCTGTATCCCTCTAGAACAGCAGGATATTTCTCATAATGTAGCCCATATTTTGAAGTTTCTCTCAGATACCTCAAAACTCTTACCATGGCTTTCTAGTGGTTAGGTCCTAGATTGTTTATATATCTGCTAAGTCTGTTCACAGCTTGAGCGATATCAGGTCGTGTGCAATTCGTGAGATACATCAGACTTTCAATGATTCTCGAATACTCTAATTGTGATATGCTTGAGCCAGTATTCTTTGATAGATGAAGAGTTAGGTCTACAGGAGTTCTAGCCACATTTAGATCTCTTTTGTTATATTTCTCAAGTATCTTCTCAACATAATGAGTATGATATAATATATATCCTTCTGATGTTCTAGAAATCTTAATTCCTAGGATCACATCAGCTACTCCTAAATCTTTCATATCAAATCTGCTAGATAACACTCTATTGGTAGACAGAATCATTTCATGATTACTACCAATTATCAGCATATCGTCTACATAGAGACACACAATGACATATCATTTTTTAGTTGACTTGGTGTACACACACTTATCGCACTCTTTGGTTTTGAACCCACTTGACAACATCTCTTTGTCAAATTTCTCATGTCATTGTTTAGGTGCTTGTTTTAATCCGTACAAGGATTTTACAAGTTTGCACACTTTCTGTTCTTGTCCAGGAACATTGAAACCTTCTGGTTGTTCCATGTAAATCTCTTCATCCAATTCACCATTCAAGAATGCTGTCTTTACATCCATTTGATGTATTTCAAGACCAAATATAGATGTTATGGCTATAAGCATTCTTATCGATGTGATATGAGTCACTGGTGAATAGGTATCAAAGTAATCAAGGCCTTCTTTTTATCTATAACCTTTTATGACAAGTCTTGCCTTGTACTTATCTATTGATCCATCTGGTTTCATCATTCGTTTGAATATCCATTTGTAGCCCAGTGGCTTACAACCTGGAGGAAGATCAACCAACTCTCAAGTATGGTTCTATAGGATGAAATCAATCTCACTATTAATAAGTATGTTAGAAAATCGGGACCAAACAACTTAGACGTTCTAGCTCTTTTGCTACGTCTAAGTTCGATTGTCTCAATGTTTGTACGTTGATCTGATTCTTGGTCAATCTGATCACTGTCTTTGACAGTATCAATAGCTCTTTTGAGAGACTATGTTCCTTGTCTTTCCTTACAAGGAAATGTCTCTTCAAAAAATGTCACATTCCTTGACTCAATTATCATATTCGGATTGATGTCAGGAATCTCATACTTGTGTACCAAGAATCGATACGCAGTACTGTTGCAAACATATCCAATGAATATACAATCAACAATTTTGGGTCCTATTCTAACCTTCTTAGGTTTAGGAACTATTACTTTGGCAAGACACCCCCACACTTTCAGATATTTTTAGGAAGGTACGTGACCTTTCCACAACTCATATGGTGTTTTGTTCAATCTTCTATAAGGAAGCTTGTTTAGAACGTAGTTCACGGAAAGCAAGGCTTCCCCCCACAAGTGCTGGGGTAAACCAGAGCTTGTCAACATGGCGTTCATCATTTCCTTCAACGTCCGATTTTTGCGCTCAGCAATCTCGTTTTGTTGAGGCAAATAAGGAGCAGTGGTTTCGTGAATAATTCCATGATTGGAACAATATTCACCAAATGTTGACACATATTCACCACATCTATCGCTCATGATTCTTTTGACTTTCTTACCAAGTTGATTTTCAACTTCTTTCTTATAGTGTACAAAACTCTCAAAAGCTTCATATTTGCTCCTCAACAAATACACATAACAGAATCTTGTGCTATCATTGATAAAAGTGACAAATTACTTTGTACTGCCTCTTGTTTGCACAATATTCATATCACACACATCAGTGTGTGCAAGTTCTAAGGGTTCAGAACTTCGTTCTATGGAATGAAATGATGCTCTATGCATTTTTGCTTCAACACATGCCTCACACTTATGTTGGCTATCAATTGCAAATTTAGGTATAAGGCCCATGTTAATTAATTTACGCATTGTTTTATAATTAACATGTTCTAACCTCTCATGCCATACATTTTGTGACTCAACAATATAAGCAGAAGTTGTAGCTTTATTAATGGCACTGTGTCCATTGACAGTCATTACATTGAATTTGAAAAGGCCCTCAGTGAGGTATCATTTTCCTACATACACAACATTTTTTATCAATACAAATTTATCATAAACAAATACAAGCTTAAAACCAGCCTTGCTAAGAAAAGAGCCTGAGACCAAGTTCTTCCTAGTATCTAGAATATGCAATAAATTCTTCAATGTAAGCTCCTTTCCGGATGTCATCTTTAGAACCATTGTGCCTAGTCCAACCACTCTAGAGGTAGACGAGTTTCCCATTGTCAGATGATCGCCGCCATCGACCTTCTGATACGAGGAAAACATCTTGCTATCTACACAGATATGGCGAGTAGCCCCAATGTCTACCCACCATTCTCTCAGATTCCCGACCAAGTTGGCTTCAGTTACCACTGATGAAAGGTTCATCTCTGAGATCCTTTCAGTCAGCTGCTCATCTTCAGTGACATGGGCCTCATTTTTCTTTTTCTTACCCTTGTCTCGATACTTCTTGTTTCTGCAATCCTTTTCCATATGACCGCTCTTTCCACAGTTGTAGAACTTCCCCTTGAACTTATTGTTAGCCTGGGAAGAATCAGCTCCACTATTTTTTCTCTTTTTGCTACCCTTTACACCCTCGATGATGTTGACCTTAGATTCCATAGTCTTGTAGCTGGCCTTCTCAGACTTCCTGTTGTCCTCTTCGATCCTCAGTCGAACTCCAAGGTCTTTAAAGCTCATCTGCTTCTTCTTGTGTTTCAGATAGCTCCTGAAGTCCTTCCATGATGGAGGTAACTTTTCAATTATGGTTGCAACTTGAAACGTCTCATAGAGTTTCATTATTTCATCCAATATTTTATGAATGATCAATTGCAGTTCACCCAACTAAGACATTACTGTTCTTGAATCTACCATCTTGTAGTCCAGGAACCTACCCACGATAAATTTCTTTTGACTGACATCCTCTGTTTTATATTTCTTCTCGAGAGATTCCCAGAGAATCTTCGCAGAAGTTATGCCTTGGTACACATTATACAGGGTATTGTCAAGTCCACCCAAAAGGTAGTTCTTACACAAGAAGTCGCCAGACAACCATGTCTCTTCTCGTAATTGATTGGTTGTTTCCGATTCACCCTCCACAGGACCCAGATGATCTTTGAGGTACTTAGCCAACTGCAGAGATGTCAGGTAGAATAATATTTTGCTCTGCCACTGTTTAAAGTTTGCCCCACCAAACTTTTCCGGTTTTTCTCCATGAGAGACCGATACTGTGATGTTTCTGCTAGCCATGTGAAAAAATCAACATGGGTCAATAAGTCTACAAAAGATAAATTGTACAACGATCAACAAATGATCTTGTTCAAATGATATACCAAGTATCCATTCATTGTTCTATTGGACAATAGTACCAATAAACACAAGTCCTTGAATTTCCAACTAAGGTTTCTTATGAAGTAAATAAAGTAATATTCCCAGAGGACAAGGGGGTCCGGACTAACCACTTAAATCCCTGACCACTTAGGCTTTTATCGCCTTTTTGACATAATATCCTTTAAATACTTCCTCAATAGAATCTCTTAGTAATTTAATACTCAGTATTTCACTTTTAATGTTACAATACAATATTCGATATGTGTAGATATATGTGTATGTGTCAATCAAGATTGGATGGAATTACTTGTGTATAATTACACTTTAAATTCTCAACCAAGTATATAACACACAATTAATTTTCAACTTTATCACTGTGTGTATGCTTGTGATAATTGAACACCCTAATAATAAATTAAATCTATACTACTAAAATTATTGTGATTCAGTATATGATTTACTAAGTTAATATTGTGATTAATTAAATTAATCTAAGTCTTTTCAATTTAAATACAATTCCAAGACTTAGTTCGTTAGTGTTGCGTTCGTATCTACGTTCGAACGCGTTATCGAACGCTCCACGAACGAAGTGTTCCAGAGAGTTCATGTTCGTGGAGAGTTCGAGAACACGTTCGAACAGAATATTCCAGAGAGTTTATGTTCGTGTTGCATTCAAGACGCGTTCGAATATTTTAAGTTAGAGGGCTTACGTTCGATTTGCGTTTGAATACGCGTTTGAATGTTCTTAGGCAGAAGGCTTGCGTTCGAGTTGCGTTTGAAGCCGCGTTCGAACGTTCTTACGAAAATTCAGATTTTTGCCTTTGCGTTCCCATTTTTATTCAATTTTATGAAGTAAACAACCTTATTAGAAATGATTACAATTCCTTCATTCTCATTTCCCTTAAATAAACACACCACCAATCATCCAAATATTCAACATTATCATTCTTCCATCACAATCAACTTCAACTATACTCCTACACACTCCATTGGCAAATTAAATATGTCAAAAAAAGCTAAATCAGCCTCCTTATTCTGCAGAAAACAACCCTACAAGCAAGCCATTAATCCATGCATTTTAGTGCACAATATTATCATCAACAACATCAATCAAATCTTGACTTATAACACCACCATAACTCAACATGCATGCTAAACTTCACACTTGAGATTTAGCCACACTAACTTATTTTCTGTTTTTCAAATTCAAACAAATTCATGCATAAGCCATGATGGAAACTTCAATTCAATCATACTTGGCTCTCTAATATACACTAACATGCAAAATGAATTAGAATCATACTTAGTGTTTCCATGGATCGTATGCAAAATCTTAAGAAACATACTTAAATCATGTAATTAATTTGTAAGATGAGATTAAGAAGCTTACTTGCTTTGATTGAACCTAATAGTAGCAAAGAAATTTCCAATTCCTCTTGAATTGTTGGTGGTTTAGTGTCATTAAACAGAAAATTAACATGCAAATAACAATCAAAATCAGAACTTAAATTTCAGATCTACTATTACATACAAGAACCCTAATATCCCTTTCATACATCATTTGGAGTTTTGAGTATTCTTATAAATTGGAGAACATGTCCCATGGGGTACCAACCAAATGACATATCCCTCCTCCATCCAAAACTCAATAATTAGAGAATTTTGAACATGAATTACCATGCACACGTGAGAAACTAATAAAGAAAAATGAGGCTGATTTGTTTCCCTTTTGGTAGTAGGAAATGAGATGGAGAGAAAGAAGAAATGGAAAAATAAATGAGTGCCACAAAAGTTAGATTTTTATTGATTAAAATAATAATATATATATAATTGTCACATGTTAGATTTTTTATTTCAAATTCATAACAGTGCAACACATCTGCATATATTCCTAAATTTGACCTAGTTCTATTCAAAATTTAAGAAAATATTTAACTTGAAAATTATAGATATATGTCTTATCTTTCAGACGGTACTAAGATCACTGAAAAAGGACACATGTAGCTTAAGTTATGATCAAAATACCAAAGGATGTCATGAACACAATAAAATTAAATGTAATGACAATACTATAAAAATTATCCCACGGATTATGAATAATTAATAATGCATGATTATTCCTAAATGATGCTTCACACATTTAGGGAATAACCATTGTGATTGCGTCGTGATAGCGTCGTGATAACGGAGGTGTTACATAATTATTCTATTTTTCTATATATAAAATCATTAACTAAAACTCCCAAAAAATATTGAAAAATTAAAAAAATAATTTCAAAATTAAAATTGGACAATTTTTGAGAAATCATAAGTCAAAAATCGGTCAATTAATAGATCAAAATCACTCATATATCGGTGTCAATTTAAATCGGTTAAAATTGACCAAGTCAAATCTCTCAAATAGCAATTTATAATTAATTACCGATTAAATAACATAGCTCCAAATATATTTTTAGTCCATTATTCATATGAACAATGAAATTGAAAAATAATTTTTTTTAATGATTAGACTTGTTCAAATATTTTTTTAGATAAGTAAAATGATATGTAATTATGACGGACATGTTAATTGTGATTAAATATTTATAGTTGTCATTGTGACTATAATTATGTGACTGTGATTATTATTATTATTATTATTTTTTTAAATCGTTGGAAACCCCGCCACCAAACCACCCATTCTGGGCCGCAGCGCAGATAAAACCCCCGGCTGCCCCAGGCTCTTACAAGAAGTTGCACCTCCTGGATTCGAACCCAGAACCTAAAGGTGAGATTCTGGACCCTTCACCACCAAGCCACACCCCTTGGGGGCATGACTGTGATTATCATTGTGACTATTGCGACATTAACAACTTTGTGATTGATTTTGACCTTGTGGAAGTTCTTATTTAAAAGAGGTTCCTTAATGAATATTTCAGGTATGAATAAAACTGTATGTAACATTTTACAGATTAAGATTTGAAGTCGGGATAAATGAGATATGAATATTTGAAAATGATCTATTGGTAACTTAAATGTAAAAGTAATTTTGGACCTATTTTTTCCATCAAAGCAATCGATAGTGGTACTTATTTTAAAGCTTATAATTTGTAAATCAGTGATATGTATTTTTTTCTATCTTTAGTTTTTAAATTTAAAGTTGAAAAAAATTCACCATTTTTTGCTTTAAGACTTGCACGCTATTTTTATTATTATTTTTTAGTGGCAGATCTATTATTATCCTATTATGCTAGACATATATGTAGACTAATGAGAAGAATCATTTGAACTTGAATTGAATTGGAATACCCCTTATGGTTTTATGTTTTTTTTTTTTTAAGGAAAAACTCATTTTTCCCCTTTTGTTAAATTGAGTATTTTTATAGATGTGTATGATAATAATAATATTGTATAATAAAAATAGTAATTAAATGATCAAATTATTTTATAAAATATAAACAGCCCCACCCATATAATTATCTTCATTTCTTTCTTCAAATGTCTAAAGGAAATTTTATTTACATGGCTCGATTTTTGCATCATTTTAAAAGAAAATTCACTCATATAAATATATATAAGAGCTTGTACTTATATGTATTTTTTTAAGAACTTAGGATGGATAAAATCTAAATTAACTTTTCTCATACTCTTTGATATTAGAACTCGGATAACCAATTAAAGAAAATTACTTAAAAATCATACAATTAAGCTCATAGGGTCATGCACGTTTATGTATGTGTAACGGATTTATATTTTAAGAAAACGTATAAGTTTAAGGGCCTTAAAGTAATTAACCGAGAAAAATAAACAAGGCAATAATGCCATTTGTCATTGATCAGACAGCTGTCACGGACACGATTCCAGAAAATAAAATTAAATAAAAAATAAGAAGAATAATAATTAGAAAACACAGCAAAACGATCAATCAATTTGCGTTTTTGTCGATAGATCGATTAACCGATTTGCACCAAAACGATGCCGTCTCGTAGAAGAACTCTCCTCAAAGTCATCATCCTCGGCGACAGCGGGTTAGTTGTACAATTACATGGCTAATTGTTCATTTAATTTATTTTCTTATTTAATTTTTTCTTCTAGGTTTAGGGTTTCCGTAAAGATTAGTTTGATCTTTTGGAGATATTAGTTGAATGGAATACGATCCGATGCATATATTTGATTTTTTTTTTTAATTTATTTTTTGTATTAATTACATATGGTCAAGGTTACCTTTTATTTCTTCTGTAAATAGAAAAAGAATAATTCGGCTTAATTGAGGAATTGGATCAGTATTTTTGCAAAGATTCGGTTCCTTAGTGTTAATATTTTGACCGGTGATTTACAGGGTGGGCAAGACCTCTTTGATGAATCAGTATCCTTTGGAGTTATTTTATTTTATTCTAAGTAATCTTGATCATAATTGTTAAAAGCGTGAGGCGCACAGAGAGTTAAGGTCCTACTGGGGCCTAGGCGCAAGGCCTAATATGAGGCGCATGCCTTGGAATAATTCATGTATTTTTTATTTAATAAATTTATCCTATAAATTTCAACTTAGTAAGTAAAATTAACAATCATATCAAATGGAAAAAAGTCACAACTTAAAAAATTAAATATTCAAAGTTATCGAATTTCGTAATTCATACAATTGATCTCTTTCATTTAATTTTCAACTTCGTAATATGTACAATGATGTGATATATGCAATTGTTCATATCGCTTTTTCAAAATTCATTTTTTTAAAGGGGCGCACAGGCGCTCGCCTTGAGCTTTGTGCCTAGGTGTTGCGAGGCACACGCCTGGGAATATGAGCCTCCCAGACGGAAGGTTCTGGCAGTGAGCCTGAATGAGAGGCACACCTTTAATAACCAGTGATCTAAAACGCGCCGCCTAGGCGCGCCTAGGCGCGCGCGTAAACCATAATCGGCCACCAGCCGAGGCGATTTCCACCAAATCGGTGGTGGAAATCATCGCGACCAAGTGTGCGGCGTGAAATCGGCGCCTAGGCGCCGATTTCGCCGTTACTCGGTCGCGTAGGCGCCGATACACGGCCGCTAATCGGCCGTGTATCGGCGCTGCAATTTTTTTTTTTTTAAGGGCCAAAACGACGTCGTTTTTGGGGGTTATTAAACCCCCAAAAACGGCGTCGTTTTGGGGCGTTAATAACCCTCCAAAACGCGCGTCGTTTTTGGGGGTTATTAACGCCCCCAAAACGGCGCGTTTTGGAGGGTTATTAACCCCCAAAACGGCGCCGTTTTGGAGGCCTTTATATTAACAAAAAAAAAAAAAAAACCTTCACAGTTTCAATTCCCTCTCAAGCCTCTCTGTTTTTTCTTCTTCGTTTTTGTTCAGTTTGTTCTTGTTCTTCACGGTTTCTGAGTTTCTTGGTAAGTATTTGTTTTTAATTTTTAATTTTTGTTAATTGTAGCTAAATTTCATGAAAATTTAGTAGTTTTTTTTGTTTATTTTGATTTCGAAATTAGGGTTAATGTTTTTAATTTTTAATTTTTGTAAATTTTAGTTAGATTTCATGAAAAATTAGTCTTTTTTATTTAGTTTGATTCCGAAATTAGGGTTTTGTTTTTTATTTTTTATTTTTGTAAATTATAGCTAAATTTCATGAAAATTAATTAATTTTTTTGTTTATTTTGATTATGAAATTAGGGTTTCTGTTTTTTATTTTTTATTTTTGTAAATTATAGCTAAATTTCATAAAAATATATGAGATGAGTTATGAAGCCATATATCCATCTTCACACAACAACTATCCCCCTTCACGCCTAGCCACATAGCTCCCACTACAGCCCTTCACTCTCGCATGTACATGTCAAAATCCTAGACCTGCACTCAGCACACACACTCACGTCCCTCCATAAAAATACCCTTCACTAGCAGCCCACTCATCACGCCCAAAGCCCCTCCTTCATCATGCCTAAACACTGCCAGTGAACTGCCCTTCATCACGCCCAAAGCCACTCCTTCAGCACGCCTAAACACTGCCAGTGAACCTGCCCATTGACCACAGAACAAAGCCACCGAACTGCAACCTTATTTCGCCACAAACAGCCCATTATCAAACTGCCAGACCAGTAACAAATATAACCCTGAAACCGTGACCCTAATTACCCAAACCTAGTCCCAAAATAGTGACCTGAACCGCACCATAATCAACCTTTAACTGCAGCCCTATAAATTAAATTTCTGTATATATTTTTTAGTTGGATGAATGTTAATCTAATACAACTGACATTGATTAAAGGAATTGATTCATTCTTAATAGGGTTAATGGCTTCTTCTTCCGCGGCTTCTAATTCGCAGAGTAGTCCCGTTCTTAAACGGAATTCAAATGATGTTGGATGGGAGTATGGGGCTTTAGTGGATCCAAATAACTTGGATAAAGTGAAATGCAAGTTGTGTTCAAAAATTTTTTCCGGTGGAGTTTACCGAATGAAGGAACATATTGGACATATATCGGGGAATGTTGCAAAATGTCCAAAGTCTAGTAAAGAAGATCAAGAGAAGTGTAGACAAGCCATTTTAGAGGCAAGGAATAGGAAGAAAAGAAAAGAGAAGCATGTTAGTGAGATAAGGCAAGGAGTTAATATTGGGGGCGATGAAGAAGAAGCTGAAATTCGTGAAATAGAAGAAGAGTTAGATTCAAGGCCCCCTCGGCATCGCGGCCCTTTGGATAGGTGGACAGTGGTAACCCCTCCTGATTCTTCAACTGGTGATGGTAAAACAATGCGGCAACAAAATATTAATGAAGCGCTTTTTAAAGAAAAAACGCATAATGTCAAGCGATTTGTTGCTAAGTGGGTGTATGAATCCGGAATTCCTTTCAATGCTATTGACAATGACAGTTGGATAGCGATGATGGAAGCAGTTGGTCAATTTGGACCGGGTTTCAGAGGTCCTAGCCAATATGAGTTGAGGGAGCCATTGTTGAAAGAGGAAGTTGCAAGTGTTAAAGATTTCCTGAAACTACATGAGAAGGAGTGGATGGAGAACGGGTGTTCTATCATGACAGATGCTTGGAGTGATAGGAAAAGGAGAAGCATTATGAATTTGTGTATTAATTGCACAATAGGCACCACTTTTCTTTCTTCCAAGGAAAGTTCTGATGTGGCGCATACTGCGGAGCACATTTATGAGTATGTGATGACGGGCATTGAACAAGTGGGGGCGGAAAATGTGGTTCAAGTTGTAACAGACAATGCCTCGAATAATATGGCCGCGGCAAAGTTGTTGAAGGCGAAGATGCCAAATATTTTTTGGAGTTCATGTGCTACTCACACCATCAACCTAATGCTTGAAAGTATTGGGAAATTGCCGAGATACAAGAAAACCATTGATAGTGCCAAGGCTTTCACCATTTTCGTGTATGCCCATCACAAGACTTTGTCCATGATGAGATCGTTTACAAAACAGAGGGACATAGTCAGACCGGGAGTAACTAGGTTTGCTTCAGCTTTCTTATCCTTACAAAGTTTGATCGAGAAAAAAGAAAGTTTGCGAACCATGTTTGCTAGCGCGGAATGGGATGAGTGCATATGGTCGAAGCAAGCTAAAGGGAAAGCTGCATTTGCCACGGTGATGAGTATCTCTTTTTGGAATGGGGTGACCCAATGTTTGAAGGTGTTTGCACCTTTGGTGAGAGTGCTTAGATTAGTTGATGGGGATAGAAAGCCATCCATGGGGTTTGTTTATGGAGAGCTAAAGATTGCAAAAGAAGAGATCAAGGATGCATTGAACAATATTGAGAGTAATTATCGGCCAATCTTGGAGATTATTGATAGTAAAATTGAAGGGCGGCTTGATACTCCATTACATTGTGTTGCTTATCTTTTAAATCCTTACTATTACTATAAGGATTCAAGTATCGAGTACGATGTGAAAGTAATGGATGCAGTATTTACGGTTGTGGAGGCTTTCTTCCCCAATGACATCGACATGCAGAGTAAGGTGATAAATGAGGAGTTGGCTTCATACAAGGCAAAAGAAGAAGCTTTTGGTAAAGAAGTGGGGGTAAAAGCATGTCGGGTATCGATTGATGTTTTTAATCCAGGTAAAAACAAAGTATTCATTTGAATTATTTTGCAAAATATATAAAAAATCTTATATTTCATTCAAACTATTTATGTTCATTTGTAGTTTCATGGTGGCGTACATATGGACATCATACAACGAACTTGGTAAAAATGGCAAAAAGGATATTGTCATTAACCACTAGTTCATCCGGGTGTGAACGAAATTGGAGCACTTTTGAGGGGGTAAATATTTAACATTAGCTAAATTTTGATTATTTTATTTTTTAATTATTAATATTAATTGATTTATTTAAATTATTTATGTAGATTCACACGAAGAAAAGGAATAGACTAGATGTGAATCGATTAAACAATCTTGTCTATGTTTCCTTTAATGCCAAGTTGAAGAACAAAAGCAAAAGGGAGAAGGATTTGAAAGTTGATGGATTAGAAGCCAAAGATGCTACTAATGCACAAGGATGGATCGTGGAGGGTGGTGACTCTGGTGATGATGAAGAAGTAGAGCCCGGTTCAGGGCTTACTTGGAGGATGGTTGGAGAAGCATCTGGGGTCGATGACATATTACAACCTCGAAAAAGTGCCAGAAATGTTGAATACAGAGAACTTGATCAAGATGATTTTGATTCTGATGAAGAACTTCAAGATGATGAGTTCGAATTAGATGAAGAATTAGATATTTAGTATAGTTCAACTTTATTATAGGATGATGAACATGAACTTAATTAAATGATATTTTATATCATTATGTGGTTGATTGAGTTTGATTAATGGTTTTATGTTTATTACATTTTGTTTGAATTTATATGATTTAGATTATTTATGAATTATGATGTTGGAAAATATATATTTTTAACTGCCTGCCGACTAATTGTCTAGGCCCCGCCTAGGCCCCGCCTAGGCGCCCTAGGCGCTAGGCGCTGGGTCGCCGCCCGACTAGCGCCTAGCGCGTTTTAGAACACTGTTAATAACTTCGATCTTGATTACTTAAAGCTATATGGGTATGGCAGATTTTTCCATGTGTTTTGATGTTGTTTGGCTTGACATTTGACTTAAAGATATGTAAATAAGAAGTTTAGCAATCAATACAAGGCAACCATAGGAGCTGATTTCTTGACAAAGGAAGTGCAGTTTGAAGATAGGCTTTTCACTTTACAAGTAAGTGGCACGGCCATAGCACTAAGTTTCTTCTTTGAACTTTGGAGTTGCTTTTCTCAGCAAATTAGTTTCATGAGTAGTGAAATCTTTTTATTGTCCAGATTTTCGATAATCTTCTCTGTTATGATTGAACTGCATTTCTTCACTCAAAATGTGATGATAGCGTCCCAAGTGTGGAAGTGCTGCTATTATATTCTTTTAAACACGGTTGAATATGGGATGCATGGTTGGTATGTCTTAGAATTGGACCTTTCTAGTACAACAGTGAAAGAAAAAGGAACAAAAGGAAGAAGTTAAGTAGAGAAACCCTTCTGGATTATATGAATTGAATATTTTATAGGGATATCTTCAATCTAGAAATCAAACTATCTGTACTTTCCCATTATATTGAGATCTAAGAGTATGTGATTTTGTTTAGTTATAACTACCTAAGGTTGATGTGGAAGATGAGAATATTCACATGATTTGGAGCCATGTTATTTTCCAAGGATGACCGATGATGAAAAGTTTAGATGGCCCAATCTTGTAATGGTAGGACTTAGGAGTATAGTGGATTTTAAATTCTTGTCTTTGGGGACACTCATGAGGAGATTTCTCATCCATTTTAAGTATGCGTTAATTATGTCAGAAATATTAGATTCCTTACTAATTATAGCGAAGGATACTCCGAGGATTTAATGTTCCATTCAATAATCTTGCATTCAGAGGTTTGAGTTTGAGTTCAATTTTTTTTTTTTAATGCTGAGCTACACCCTTTATTCCTACCATGCACAATGAGTTCAATAATTGATGTTATTCTTGTTTGGATGTAGGTGTAGATATCCAATTGGTCCTTTTGTACAATTATCATATTCAACATGCTTCTGTTTTCACAGATCTGGGATACTGCTGGTCAGGAAAGATTCCAAAGCCTAGGTGTTGCTTTCTACCGAGGTGCAGATTGCTGTGTACTTGTTTATGATGTAAATTCCATGAAGTCTTTTGAAAACCTAAATAACTGGAGAGAAGAATTCCTTATTCAGGTATTGCTTTTGTGCTTTTGTACTTTTTATTGGAAAATGAATTGAACAAAGTTTCATTATTTATTGCAATTGCTTTTTGTGATGTTTGATTTAACAAACCTCTTTCAGGCAAGCCCTTCCGATCCGGATAATTTCCCCTTTGTTGTTCTAGGAAACAAGATTGACGTAGATGGTGGGGACAGTAGAGTGGTATGTATTTTCTATAATATTATCTCATCGATCATTATACTCTTTCTCTGCGCATGCGTGTGTGCACACCCAAAAGGAAAAACAAGGCTATGTTGTGTTGTGAGCTTGAAGCCAACTTGCTGTTCATTTTAAACCCTCAGGTTTCAGAGAAGAAGGCTCGAGCATGGTGTGCCTCCAAAGGAAACATCCCTTATTTTGAGACCTCTGCAAAAGAAGGCATTAATGTGGAAGAAGCTTTCCAGTGCATTGCTAAGAATGCCCTGAAGAGTGGGGAGGAGGAAGAGATGTAAGTTGAAAAGATCAACTCTTTTTATCTTTCTTGAAAGGCTGGGGATTATGACATTGATTATTTTGAGACATACCACATGCCCACACATTTTAATATTTGCCACTTTCTTGTATGGTTAGAAACATTCAGGTACACACCACACATTTAATATTGGCCGCTTTCTTGTTTGGTTGGGAATAAGATATATTTTATTGTGCTTGACTGGTTTGTTTTTTCTCTTGGGATTGGACATCCCCAAAAGGAAAAATTACCCGAGCTAGAGGGTAGATGTTTTTTGCTGAATAATTGGGTGGTTCACTAGAAAGCCATCGACTTTTCATTTCTTCTTTCTTCCCCTTGTAGGTGTTACACATGAACTAGTGACTTATTTTATGGACACTATTCAGTTACTTCCCATTGTAAAATTTGAATGGCAACCAAAGTAGAAGTGCCCATGATTTATAGATTACTCCTAAATAGTACACGTGTTGTAATCAGTTTCAAATTTTGTACTTTCTGTTTCCTAATTCGAATGTGATATATATTGCTTTTGCTTATAATAGTGGATACCACTGATATTGAGGATAACACTGTCTAGTCTTGAAAATTATGACAACCTTGATCCTTAGTTCAGTTCAAGTTATTGATGTTGTGTTGCCTCTTGGAAGAATTTGAAATTATATTGATACTATTTTGCTCTTGCGCTTGGTGGTGGAAATTCTCTTTCCTCCAAAGATACCTGCCGGACACCATTGATGTTGGTAGCAGCGGCCAGCAGAGTTCAACTGGGTGTGAGTGCTAAAGCCATGGTCTATTTTTTCGAAGCATTAATTAGCTGTTTTTATGGGTATCGTTGCCTTTAGTTGTCTGTTGTTCGAGTAACCGGGCTGTTTTCGTCCACCTTTGTTGATGATTTTATCTTAATGATCGATTTATATTTCTTTTGGTTATCAAGATATTGGACAATTAGCTTCTCTGGTATTTATATTGTGATTTTTTTTTTTGCTCCCGAGCACAATGATTCCTAACGTGGATTTTGCCAGATATTACATGGGATGCATACATCAGGACCATCTTGGAACAAATTGTTTTAATATTATAAGAACAAAATGTACTGTTACTTGAACAAATCAAATTATAACGTGAATTTTTGATGCTATTCTATTATATCTGAAATCATTATTTCATTAAAATTAATAAAATCTAAGTCTCTCTTACCGTTTCTGTTCATATCAAATTAGATATATTTCCACCTCAGAAAACGGCAGAAAAGCTAAAACCCAGAGGAATTTACAAGAAGATGAAATTGCCATAACATTAAAACGTTTTGAGTTAGGACGTTAACCCAATATGATGTTTCCGATTAGATAAATATTTACAACTCTTAGCATTCATGATAACTGTGGGCAAAGATACAAACTTTTACAAAAACACACATTAGATAACCATGTCACTTTACCTCCGATTAAGCCTCGTGAAGATACAAACATGAGCAAAATCATAATCCCAATTCGCTAGTTTTTGTTAACCATCTCAGTCTTCTTTGAATGGGGTTGCTTAGAATGTGAAGGTGCCAAAAAAAACCTTGCTCAATTATTACAAGCTGAATATCCAACTGTAAACCTCAACCTCTGCTCTTCAAATTATGAGAAAAAGTTGATCCTACCAAGGGGTTAAACCAAGCTGCAAACTTGAATCCTTTCCAATAACTGCACACGTTAGAGATTAAAATTCATTTAAGCTCAATAGTCAAAACCGAATTCTGTACAATTCTAGGACCAAAAAAATGTGCATGATAAAAAAGCAACTAAAGTGGTATCGGGACTGTCAAGTGGATACGAGATTGCTCCAGTAAATTAGGAGACTAGAGAAAGGCACAATTACAAGACATACATTCAAGTAAATGGGTGGTGACAGCAAAAAAATGTGGTCAAAAGATAAATTTAAAGTATATACACACATTGCTTTGCTAATGTTGACATGGAATTTTAATTTTGACCAGCAGTCTGTTCTTCAAGAAAATTATAGGAAGTCGCTCTTGTTGCTTCAGCTACTTCTCCAAGAGATGATGTTTATCTATGAAATCTGATCTTTGCTAGAGTAAAGGATATAGCATATTTTAATTCTTTTAAAATCTCATACAATGCAAAGTATGTTTTGATTAAGAAATACAATGGAATGCAAAATATATTCTCAATGAATGCACAGAAAGCAATAAATAAAATCAACCAGACTCCATGTTTTCTCACATGCCTCTGTTACTTGAGAATATGAGACCCTGTCAGAGACAAATTAAAACGTGTGTTTTCCATGACCTTAAGTTTTCTTCTGTAGACAATAGTAATGTGTTGCACAAACCGGGGTTAATTCAATGACCAAGTACGCAATGATATTTACTCAGAAAATTTTTAAGTACAGAATTTCCTGATTTGTGAAGTTTCATGGTGAAAGTTGCAATCTTGGTAATATAGACCGAGGAACAGCAGGTGAAATTTCACATTAACAACCCACTTCAAAAATTGAATTTGCTGATATTAACATAATGTCATAACCAAATAAAAATAAAAAATACATAAAAAAAACAGATACTCACTTGGTAAAAATAGTAGTAACATATATGACTGAAAGGCTCTGATAAGAGATTACTTTGTCCCAACTGAAGAAAGGTTGTCCTGGCTGGAAGGCCGAATTGAACTTCCTGCTGTCGTGGATCCAAATGGGTTAGAAGGGGTAGAAGCTTGAGGCCCCACCGGTCTTGAAATTGGTGGCCTTGGGGAAGTCATGCTCATAGGAGGTCTCGCAACTGAATTAGCAGAGGTCATTGGATTTTTATTGGCAGGCATTGGTGGTTGCATCACTCTGGATGGGCCAAGTCGAGCTTGAATTATAAGTGCTCGTTCCTGGTACAGCCTCTGTCTTGACCTCTCCAATTGCTCTCTTACTCTAAAAGTCACATTATCCAGCTCATTAAAGAAAGCTAACTTGGCTTCCAACTTTTGCAACTGCAACAAAATTGGGCCTCCAATAAGTCTAATTCCTGAAGTCAACAGAAGAAATTAAGAAAGCCAATTTGGTTATAAGATTACCTGCTTTTCAATCAATGATGTAGCAAGTTGTCGGATTTCATCCTCTTCCTGGGAAGCAAGAAATTTTGCCTTCACTGCTGCTGCAGACAGTGCAGAAGCTGCTGCACGCTTTACTTTATCAATGTAATGGTCATCTTTTCTCTCTTTAGAATCAGGCTTCTCATCTTTACCATCTCTAACTTGATCCTCACCTGCAAATAATGGCAAAAACAAGGAGATACAATCAAAAAAATAGTATGCACCAACAAACTACAACTTAAATAAAAACAAATTTGTGAATAAAACAGGCTCCTTGTGTCTTCATCTTCCAAATCTAATATAACAAGTTTGGAGCGAGAAAAAGAGGGACTGAAAGAAACCTGCAGCTGTTTCAGTTACAGTTCCAGTTATTGATTCTTTCCGGTGAGGTTCATTCATTTCTGGAGGCAGTGAAGCAGACACCATTTCTACATCCTTGGACGCGTCCTTGTGTTGGGAGGGCTCTACTTTGGAACTTGGTGTAATCTGTTTCTCAGGTTCATTATCCACATCATTAGTTGCCTTGGAAGGTTGAGATACTGCAACGGAATTTGATGTAACTGGTTGATCAGGTTCTTTCTTTCCAGAAGGAAGAGAATGAACCTGATCAATAAGTGGAGTAGGCTCTCCAGAACTCCCCTCCCCCGACTCCTTCTGAAAACTTTGTGGAACCTTGGATGGTAAATCATTTGATTCCTGCACAATACTTGATTGATTGTCCTTTGGAGATTTTGGATTGCTTGGTTCATTCAAATCACCAGGTTCACCTTTCTCAGGTGTATCTTGGCTGTCTGGTCCTTTAGCATCATGTGATTTCTCTGCAGATTTTTTGTTCAAGGAAGCTGATTGTCTCTTTTCTTCTGGAACAGAATCTTTAATTATCCCGTCTCCACGATCATTTGACAAATCTCTTGCATCCAACACTGAAGTAGAGTTGCTTTTCTTGATGTTTCTGTCTTTTGGATTTTCATCTTTTTGAGTATCTCGATCAGCCATTTCAGCAACAATACTGTAAAACTCTTGCTGATGTCAGACATGACACATAAAACTGCCACATTATTAAAGCTACAGAGAAAAAATCCACATACATCTCAGAACGAGCTGGTTCCTTCTTGTCACCTGGTGGATCTTCCAAAATAAAGCAGTGCTTTGCAGCCAGCTGCATTGCAGGAGAATTGCCAGATATGGATTTCAAAGAACTACGAGCTGAAGCAGTAGCCAAATCAGGTCCCACCAACAGTGCCAAGAATGCTGCCTGCAGAAGATAGGAACTTGTAAAATCTCATTTTTTTAAAAAAAAAATAGCAACTAAGATGTTTCAACTCCTGGCAAAGTGGCAAGAGCCTTTATACATTAATTAGTAATCTCCATTAGTACACATCTTAAGAGGATAGTTGTATACATGAAGGAAAAATATTAAATTATATTTAAAGACTACAGCTGGTCTAAGATGGCATTTTACTCCAATTTGGTAATATATATCCACCATTCATTTTGTTATTGATTTATGTTTTGGCCTTTGGGAGGAGGCAAATGGTTTGAGATGGCAGAGAAAATTGTTCAAACTATACATACACCTCAATAGAAGCAGAATAAGAAGCCGCAAAAAGCACTTTTTAGGAGAACCTTGATGAGGGTGAACCTAATGAAATGCGTTCCCACCAATTAATGACCTACGGTTCCAAAGAATCACCTTGCTCAGAGGCAAGGCTACCCAAAAACAATGGAAAATTTTACTCAAATATTTGACAAGATCCTTCACAACCATCTACAACAAACAGGCCTTCCCGATGTGTTTTATAATGTTGAAAATCACTCTGAAACTTAATTTAAGTGAAATTGTATAAACCTTTTTGTTTTACTGTTTTAGACAGTTTAAACTTTAAAATGTTCTTATTTTTTTCTGGAAAGCACAAAATCATGGTCAGTTCTTTATGAAAGAACTTTTGCGAACCTTAAAGGGAAAAAGACACTTGGACCCCCAATGTTTAGCAAGCCTCATTCGTTAATAAATTTTGTTATTTTGAATTTAATATATATATATATATATAAAATTTACTATGCATTCTTACATGTCATTTTTATGTAAATGAACAATATTAATCATTTAATTGTTAAAACAAACAGTCTGTTAAGAAATAGGGATTGCATATATTTTTTTGAAACATTAGGGGGTTTTTCCCTAAAGCTTGGAGGTCCAAATGTCCTTTACCCAACCTTAAACTTAAACATAAGAAATTGGTATTTGGCAAGTACTAATTTGTCCTTTTGGTTTTCACTCTGGACCAGCTCAAAGAAAACCTCTACTTTCTGCATAACTGACATATATATCTTTCTTACCAATGCCATGACGGGGTTTCCAACTTCAGCAAAGGAATGTGGGCTTTCAGGTGTTGGAAGATAACCAACAGCTTCAAATGCTTCCCTAAGAGCCTTCAATGCAATGTTTTCATCAGTCTCTCGACCAACCTTCCCCTCACTGGTATCTTCTGATTTTAACATTTGCTCATCAACTTTAACGTTACTTTCATCTTTCAGTTCCAAGTTGCCCTTACATAGTTTCATTTTACTTGCATCTTCTGGTTTTAAAGTTTCCATAGGAGAAGTCTGGGTCTGACCCTCGACAGCACCAGTCTTACTCTCTGATGTTTCAGGAACATCTTTAAAGGCAGAAGTATCACTATTGGTTGCGGCATGATCTGCAGTTTCTTTGGAATTGGCATCTACATCATCATCAGCATCAAGAAAGGTATCCTCAATTGGCATTTGAACAAAGTGCAATATACATTGAGCTTTGGTTTTAGTGGCAACATGCTCTGCAATCTCATTCCAGTTTTCTTTATAAAGTTCCAATGCTTCCAGGAGGAGAAGGGTCTCCTGATCTGTCCATGTCCCACCACTTACACCAGCTGCTTCAGCCGGAACCATGAGAATGAAATCCGAAGATGACATGCCAGAACCAAACTTCCCATTGTTGAAGCAATCAGCACACAAATCAAAATCTGCCTGCGCACATGAACATAAACAGATGCATTATAGAAAAATCAAAAAGGGAAAGATCAACCAATAAGTCATCAAATCTTGTTTCATCGACGTTTTGTGACCAGACATGACAATCATTTTGTAATGAGTTCATTGACTGACAGCCTTATTGCAGTTAATACTGGATTCAAGAAACTACAGATGATGGAGCACGGTCCTCTACAGAATTTATGATTTGCACTATAGGCAGATCACTCCATTTTTTAAACTAATAATAATAATAATAAAGGATAGCTAATAATAAATATTCAATGTAATATTTCATCCTTGTATGGAGCACAAAGTTCTATATCAAATTATAAATTGATAAGAATCGACCAACCTGCTTTTGACAATGGTAGCGTTTGCGAGAGCAATCAGCCGAGCAAGAGTTGCAATGGTACTCAACAGATGGTTCCTCTAGCTTCGCTAACTCTTCAGCAATGGCAGACTCCGGAAACAACCCAGATGTCATAGCAGAAAATGATATGTTAGGCTTCGAAGCAACAGGAGGACATGCTTTAATTTCTTCAAACCGGTATAATTTTTCAAGCAAGGAATCCTTTTTTCCTGCCCCATCAGTATCACCACTTGCCATCCTGCCACCATCAACAGTTGCAATAGTGGATTCGACTGGTGGGAATGGATGGAAATTAATCAAACCCCAGTAATCCAAGAACTCCATGACCTCCTGCCTAGCATCCAAGGATCCAACGTCAAGGTCCGACAAATCTTTCAATTCTATCTGAGTATTTGGATTTGAATGAAACTTCTTCATAAACCAATTGCGTATCTCCATGTAGATACAAGAAGTTCGGTCCTTGGACTTCCCATTGAAAAATGAAGGCAGCGCTTGCTCCTCGATTGGGTGAATCTTTGTCCATGAAAACCAACCTATGGATAGAAAGCAGGATATAACTCCCAAATAGAAGAATAAGAGATTCCATTGCCACACACAAGAAATTCCAAGCTTTCATTGCCTTTATTTATCTTTTTTCTCATGCTTCAAGCAACCAAGGAATAAGAAGCTTCAACTAGGCATTCAATCATAAACTAATGTGCATCCAATTACAATAAATTTGGCATTACTGTCCTGCCAAGTAACGGTAAGTGGAGTCAGAAAATAAAAGGTGAAGGAAGAAGTGTTGGGGAAAGAAAAGCATTTTAGATTAGACCAGGGAAAGAAAATTTGCTGAGCCTAGTCAGCCATAAACAAATCTGCATCAGTAAATTTTAGATTGTCCACAAAATTCAAAAGTTCATTTGCTTTCCATATAATCACTTTCTTAAATCAACTCCAGAACCATTAATCCAAACCATTGGATTTTTTTTCCTACTTTCAGAAATTGTATGGGGTCAGACAAAATTTGGGTTTCATGAAAGAAGAGAGAGATCTCCCACCTATGAAATTTAACTAGTACATCAAAGCAATCTTTTCTTTTTTGAGACGTTGGAAACTTCACCGCCAAACCACCCGACCAGGGCTTAAACGGAGCAGCTAAAACCTCCGGCTGCCTCAGGCTCTTACATCAAAGCAATCTCTTCAAGTGAGGAACAACAGAAAATTCAACATTTCCGATCCAATCTCTTCCTCAACGTTTTTTTCTTAGAAAGAAAATTAGCAAGTAGTTAAAAATGCACACATAATAGCAATCATATGAAAAAAAACCCAAAAAAGTAAAATTTGAACCTTCCCCATTTTGATCCCAGAAAAAACAAATATATGTATACATATATAAAAATTAACTTAACTAAGTTGATAAAATAATAAAAAATCAAAACTTCAACTTTAATCTACATCCCTATTAAATATACCCAAGAACTGGGTTTCCATAACAGCAATCACACAGGAAGAAAAACTAAAACTAAAATCAAATAAATTATTAAACCGAAACCAATGCACGGCAAATTTAGTCTAATTGAACAACAAAAACAACACACATATCCATAATTTCCACTTCGTTATTCTCCTCACCTATTTTCCAAGCAACCAAACAGAAAAATACAAGCTTCCTAGCAAAATGAACAGAAGCTAAATTTTTACCCAATAAATTATAAAATAGAAAACTCACATTTTAAAATTTCTAATAAAGCAATAAATCTATCTAAGCTAAGCTACCAAACGGAATGTAAACCAACAAAAATTTGCAATTTTAACTTTCTCAAATTCTCAATATTATTTAAAAAAAAAAAAAAAAAAAATTTAGCTCATAGCATAAATAGATTAGGGTATATAAAAAAAGAAAAGAACAAAAAGATAATTTTTACTAACCACAATGTGTAGGCACAACATGCACATTACTATTGCGAGATCTAATCGCCTCAAAATCCGCTTCGATTTTTGCCTCCAACGCTTCCCAATCTTCACTCGCTTTATTCAGCTCCTCAACCGCCTCGAGCTTCGTGTAATCACGCGCTGCTTCGAGCTTCCCGCCAGCCGGACCCGGAGCTCCATCAACCGTCGTGGCAGCGGCGGCCAGAGTGGTGGGTGCCTGGCGAGCTCTCGTCAACGGGCCGTTGTTGTTGTTGTAGATCGGAGAGTGAGCAACTAAATTCTTCTCGCGAGTCATGCGTTTCGACGAAGTGGATGAAGCGTTAGTCGCCGAAAGCGCCGAGGCTTTTCTTTTCTGCGCCCCGGCTCGGCGCCGAGACGACGCTGGCTCAGATGCCGGTGTCTCGGCTCCAGCTGTGGCTGAGCTCGTAGCCGCCGGTTGCATCCCGGCTTCCCGGCGTTTCTCTTCCATTTTAATGATTTGGTTTGTTTCCAAGCTGTTGGTTCAGTCTCTGAGAATTGTTCTATTTGCTGGGACACAAATATTGCTCCCGCGATTTGAGATAATAACTAGGGTGCATCGGTCGGTTCGGTCGGTTAATCCATGATTTTTTAACCATAATCGAAATTTTCAATTAAATAAAAGTATGACCGAATCAATCAATTTAAGACATCCCCATCGAAGCTTTCATAACCATTAACCAATTAACCGTTATATTTCGGTCGGTTATGATTAATTCGGTTATTAACCAATCTAATAAATATAAATTCATCAACTTTCAATAAAACATTTAACACAATTACACAAATATAAATTCAAATCCATCAAAAAGACATCAAATCATAAGATAATTTAACACAAATATAAATTCATCAAGCATTTTTGAGAAGATAATCCAAAAAGTCAGCAACTAATAAATAAGCAATTTTCATTAATCATCTTCAAAGTAAGCAACTCAGGACCTTAGGCTTAGCAACTCAGCATCCACAAGGCAGCAACTCAACAAGGCGATTATGTCATTACTCATATTCAAACTGAAGTGACCTTGATTCCAAGTTTTACCATGTCTACATTATTTCAAGTATACAACATATTTTTAGTTTGACATATAAGAAAAAATAAAGACAATAAATTAATAGTAACACTAAACAGTTAACATAATATTGATTTTTTTTCCATTTACCTTGCTCAAGCTTCACAACTTCTTCTATTTGTTCCTCTTTTTCAATAATTTTCTTCATGGAATGTTGAAGCCAATCTTGAGAACACATTAAGGATTCTACAATTTTAGGAGTCAAAGAGCTCCTAAATTCATCCAGTACTCTCCCACCTTTGCTAAAAGCTGACTCCGATGCAACAGTTGACATTGGTATTGCTAGCACATCACGTGCCATCTCTGAAAGTAAAGGAAACCTGGAAGAGTTAAGCTGCCACCATCGAAGAATTTCAAAGTCATCACAATCGTCTTCACCTTCCTCCATCAAATACTTTTCCAAATCAAGATTTTGCATCACCACTATGAGATTCAGACCTAAACCTCTTATACTTGGATATCATAAGCTTTGATACAGGAACTGCAAGATCGTTGCCTTGTTCACTAGTCGTAGATGATGATGAGGCAACAAAGATAGAATTTGGAGGTCCCTGACTATTTGCAGATGCAAGCTTCTTATAACCCTCATATAGCTCATAAATTGCATCTTTCACACTCTTAGCCAAGTGACCACCTAATTCTTTACCTTACATGTGCTCTAATGCAAATTCAACATACCCTAATTTTCTCCTAGGATCAAGAATGGCAGCTATGTAAATCAATTTGTTCATTTTGTCACTTTTCCCCCAATATTTCTCATAATTTTGCCTCATTTTTATTGCCATAGCACTCATATCCATGTCATCACTATTCTCCAACTCATTCAACAAGCAATCAATTGCAGTAATCTCCTCAAAAAAAGTATTGGATGTTACATATTTCGTTCCAGAGACACGTAATGTAATCTCATAGAAGTGTCGTAGGAAAACTACTAAGCTATTGACATTGTTCCAATCATCATCCAAAGGAACTCCATCATAATTTAATGTAAGATCTCTACTAAAATTTGGATCTAGATCATCATATCTCTCAAAGCATTTCTGAATTTCAAAGCCACATCAAGCATCTTATAGGTGGAATTCCACCTTGTTGGACAATCAAGATTCAACATACACTTGCTATCAATTTTCTCAATAGCTACACATTCATTAAACTTTTGCAGCCTAGAAGGAGATTGTCTAATGAATTTTACAGCCTGTCGAATACGATCAACTGACTTGCTAGCCTCTTTCAAATCATCTGTTACAACTAGATTCAAGATATGTGCAACACACCTAACATGTAGATATTTAGCTTGAAGAATAGTGTTTGGCCATGTTCTCATTTTTCTTCTCAAATAATCTATAACAACATCATTAGAGCTTGCATTGTCAACTGTCACAGTCATTACCCCATCAATTTCCCAAGCAGATAAGCATGTCTCTATGGCCTTACCAATTGCCTCCCCTTTATGACTAGAAATTGAACAAAAATTCAAAATTCTTTTGTTTAATTTCCAGTTCTCATCAATATATGTGCGGTGAGACACATATAATTGACCCTTTGTATTGAAGTCCAAGTATCAGTATTTAGGCAAATTCTTTTTGCAGATCTCTTCAGCTCAGATTTATAACATTTCTTCTCATCAAGAAAAAAATTGAAACAATCTCTAGCATAAGTCCACCTAGAATTAATATGAAAACGTGGGCATGCAACACTCATGAAATGCCTAAACCCATCACCCTCTACGATTTAAATGGCAGTTATCAATGATTAACATTTTCATCAAAGCCAACCTAATTGCATTCTGATCAAACTTCCAATTAGTTAAAGAGGTAACTTCTTGACTTTTAGAGTCGACATGAATACTAATAATGGATTGTTTAGGGTCTTCAGGCTTTGTGGCTAAATATTTCTTGCAAATACTAAGATGATATTTGAGAGATGATGTACCATTAGTTTTGGAACCACTGCAAAATTCACGATGACAGTAATTGCACTTACTTATAGGATTTTCATCACCACTTTCAGGCTTTGTGAAGTGATCCCAAACTACAGATCGTTTCTTGCTTTTCTTCCTCATCTTTGGGGGCCTTGAAGTCAAAGTATCTGGAATAGATGAAGACTCTTGCGTAATTGGATTTTGACTAGTGTTTGGATGAGAAGTTTCATCTGCAGGTTGTCCAATTTCATTTGCTTCACCTTGGTTCATTTTCACGAGTGGTCCTCCAATCTGAAACAGAAAAGAAAATATCAGAATTCAGAAATATATTTTACACAATAGAAAAAATTCAGAATTCAGAAACCATGGCTGTTATCAATCTTTTAACTAGTGAGTTAAAGTAGTTAATATTAGTCATTAGATAACAAAAGTTTGTTGGAGTAGTTAGCATTTGTAACAGAAGCTGTAAAGACTCAGCTACTTAAACACAAACTTTTAGTGTCAAGTAGTGAGTCCAAATCACGGCAATCGTGGATAAAAGTGGCAACATCTCAAAAAATTCTCAAATACAAAGTTGGTACCACATTATCATGCAACAACATAAAATATATTGAAGGCTTGAAGACTGCAATTGAAGGCTTGAAGCTGTAAGTGGAATTTTGTGACTGTAATTGAAGCTGTAAGTGGAATTTGTGACTGCAATTGAAGCTGTAAGTCGAATTTTGTGACTGTAAGTTGTATGTGGATTTTGAGAATTTGCAATTTTATGACTGGCGGCTAGAGTTGGTACAGAGATGAGAAACCTAGGGTTTTTAAGTATTATTTTTAGTTTAGGGTTTTGAAATATATATATATATATAGTTTAATTTCGGTTAATCGGTCGGTTCGGTTAAACGAATCTCATAACCGTAACCAAACCGAATAACCGAAAAAATTAAAAATTTTAACCGCAATAACCGATTTAACCAAATTAACCGAACCGTAATAAAAAATGGGTCGAAACAGTTCGGTTAATCGGTTAAAACCGATTAATGTACACCCATAATAATAACATCTGAGTCCCTACATTTTACTATTTTAAAAACAAATTTGTATTGTGAAATTTGCACAAAGCTAGTCTGCAAACCCATCCCAATTTCATAGATGTAGTATATACTATTATTTTTATAGGAAGTTATTAAAAACCTATATTTTTAACCATTTATTATTAAAAAAAATCTAAGTTATTCCTATTCTTTGACTCTTTAATCGTTTTCTCTACTACTATGAGATTTGTCCAATTTTTTCTCATATTTTCACTATTAGTATAAAATTAAGTTTAATTTAAGGGAGAAATTATTAAGTGTTGACTGCTGTTTTCGTTTTAAGGGCAATATAAGAAATTAACCACTCGAACAAATTTATCTCATCAGCAAATTTGTTTGGTTAGTAGGAAACTAAATGCAAACTCAACAAGAAGACAAATAAGTCACAGAGACAAGGATTTACGTGATTCAGCTGAGAGTGACTCCAACCTATGTTCACATGAGAAAAATATGGGCTATTTTATTACTGCTCGGGGTCAAGACCGACCCGAGTTATAAGTGGGGTAGTGAGCTTATAAAGAGTGTATAAAACCTCGGGTCTTACAGTAGCCCGTTATAATTTACTCATTTGGTCAAGCAACTGACCAACTTTCTCTCTATATCACTAGTTTTTTTTAAGCTCTTAACTCTTTTACAAGTTGTGAGTTGCGAAATTTGCTAATTCTTAAATATGAATCTTCAACCCCTTTATACAAGCTTCCAAATTAACTATTTCACCGCCTACGATGTCAGCCAATGTCACATTGCCATCATTGTCATCGCAACTCTCATTATCTACCCTTAAATGCGCCAATCAGAATAGCAATTTTTCTTGTCACTGTACCAGCCTCTGGCAACATATGGCGGCTCTACTCTGCCACTGCATTGGCCTATGGCGGTTGGCAAGGGCTACTTCTAATAAGAATCGTTGTTTTTTCCATAATCATTATTAGCCTTCTAAAAACTTATCCCTTCAATTAGGGCATACGTCACATGACTTCAAGCATAAATTAACATGTGATCCCAGCTCCGTTCCTCGGGTCGGCATATCGAGGTGGATGATATTTTTAAAAACTCCATCTGACTTCTTTAACTAGGTCAGGTTGCTATGCATTGACCCTAGCAAGTCGTCTTCCATAAATACTCAAATGCTGCTAAATTCAACACTTCTTCTTTAGGTCGGGTCGGTATTCCTACTTGCTTCGTCACCAGCAGGTTCTACCCTCAGGAGAACTGTAACATCACCCTTCCAGAGGTGTTACTGGCAGAGAATAGGCTGACCTATCCCTCTGAGCCTCTGAGTTTCTAACTATGAACATCACTGTTAATCCCATCTCTAAAACAAACTCATGCATATGGACTATTGCTCAACTCAACAACATAGAATGTATTTTAATACTTAGAACTGCGTATTCAATAATACTTTTTTTTACAACACTGTTCATGGATACTTTTAGCATTTTACATTGATTAATATAATACTAATGTCTGACATGTAACTTTACTTGGATACTGACAATGCTGAATCTCTATACACGACCTGGTGGACCCAAATATCCTAGTGATTGTCATCAGTATCCATCCTCTCGAGCTCGTCCTCGAGGTAAACCTGCAAAATAGAAAACACTGGAGTGGGGGTTAGATTGTTTGAACGACCTAGTAAGTGGACAATTTAAAATGGAAACTAAAATGCTTTTGATTGGTAAAATCACTCACGTAACGCAAGTGCACGTATCGCTCAAGTAGTATAAAATGTATCGATCCCACGAGGACTTAATACCTAAGCTATTAGTCTATGAAGCCAAATGTTTACGAGTATCTAATAGATTGGTTGTTTGATTGGTTGGTGATTTTAAACTAAAACAAGTAAATAAAATAGTGCGAAGTAGATGAAAGGAAAATTCAATATTATTAAACTATCTAGGGTTGTGAATTCTTCCAATATCTTTTAAAGATGAAGTGGTTATCTCATGTTTGTGCAATATATCGGTTTATTAACCTGGAACAAGAAATTATGCAAAAGTCTATGTCGATGGTTAGATGCAAATATCCAAATAACCCAATTAATCATATGTTTATGTCAACCAAGTTACCTGAATTCATTAAGATTAAGTTCAAATTGTGGCTACCCTCGCCCGACAGTTATATATCTATCCTGGAAGGAAATCTATTAAGGGGTATCTAATCCTTAAGGGAGATCGTGGGCTATTAAGTCTAAGGCTGAAACCTAAAATCCTTTCGTCAAGTTCATTTTAAGTTTACCAGATCAATCTTATTAATGGCCAGTTAACAAGAAGCATTAAGCTTAAGACTTAATAAATAAACCTTTATATTACCCAAGATACAAAATAACCCCTTATAAACCGGTGATATTGGAATTTGTAACATCCTCAAATCTGGGAGATGTTACCGGCATGGGATAGACCGTACAAACCCCTTAGCCTTTGACTCTCTGACAACTGCTAATCTCATTCTATACAATCTCATTATTATACGTTTAAAACAAATGAAATCTACAACTTTGTTGAGAACATTTATACTTATCAAGCTATTAACTAATGCATGACTTTACTATACTCTTGACTGACTCTAACTGGTGGACTCCAACCCTAGTGACTGCATCAGTATCCGTCCTCCCGAGCTCGTCCTCCGAGAATGCCTGCAACTACAGAAAACTGGGAGTGGGGGGTTAGGTCGTCGAACGATCTAAGTGAGTGGACTATAAAACTGAAAAGCTGCAATAAAATCATTTGGTTCTGAAATCAAAGTTCCTGAAATAACATTATATAAAAACTTTTTATTTTTGTAAACCTCTTCTGTAATCTCTTTTATAAAACTTATTTTTTTTTTCTGAAATCTGCTTTCTAAAAACTGTTTCTAAAATCTGATATCTGAAACTCTTTTCTGAAAATCTGTTATCTGAAAACTGGTTTGTATCTGAAAAAACTTGATGTATGAGGGCGTTACATATCGCCATCCCCCCATACGCATATCTGGAGCCATGAATGCAAAACCATGACTTTGGGGCGTTATGTATCGTCGTCCCCCAAAGCATGCCACTTATGTCCCTGAAACTGGTGGTCTTGGGGCGTTATCTATCGTCGTCCCCTAAACCACTGAACTAGAGCCGGTAGTGTTGATCCATGATACTACCTGACCCTGAAACTAGGGTCTATGGGTATTATGTATCGCTGTACCCCTAGCCCTGAACTAGGATCTGGGGGCGTTACGTATCGCTGTCCCCCAGTCCTCTACATGTGCACATGTTCTCTGTCCGTCAATTCCAAACTGTATCTAGTTACATACTGGGGTGGGTTTTTCCCCATGCCCCAAAAAACATAAAACATGTTCTGAAAAACATTTCTTTCTCAAATATAACTTAAATCATAAGCTTTTATGCAATAACTGTAATAAAAAATGATCTATCGCCCTAAGGCATAAAAAGGAAATCTGTTTTAAAATAACAACTTGAAAATAAATTTAAAAAAGTAGTGCTCACTTACTGTTATTGGAAATCCACTAGTCTTTCTTTACTTTACTGGTGAAACTTGTGGTTCTTGCGATGATCTTTTTCATGCTTGATTCTTCTTCATCCTTTATATTCCATGGATGCAACCCTTCATTTTTCTTATTCCTCTCATTTCTTTCTTCTTAAATTCCTTCTCTTTTCTTCTTCTATTCTTTTCCCTCTTCTTTCACACGTTTCTCCTCTTTCTTTCTTCTCTAAGATTTATGAAATAATAAATAGTGCCCCCTTTATATAATTGGGCTTGTTGTAAATTGTCAAGAATGAGGAAAAATTGAGAGATATATAGAAACTTAGAGAATTCTCTAGAATGACCCCAAGTACTATTCATCCAAATTTTTGATTTGCATTTTCGACTTGCTTCTGTTCCAAATTTGGAAAAATATCCAACGTGAAAATTGTAGATCTCGATCTTAGCTTTCTGACTATATATAATTCCTAAAAATTAGAGTTCGTATGAAAAAGTTACGACCTAAATACCATGGACTTTTCAGAGTGGAATATCGTAGCATCTATTATCGGATTCTTGAAATATTTAGTCAGTCATCTCACGAAAGTATATATTTCCAAACATAATTTATATTATATGACACTTGTCTTACTGTGCAACAATATTTGAAATTCCCGGTCGTTGCAAATTCTCCCCCCTTAAATAGGATTCGTCCTCGAATTCTCTTTAAACTAGAATCTTATCGTAAATTATAGGGTTTGTGGGTTCCTTACAAACCACCAGCTTTAACTGATTACATATCCACCTTCTTGTCATCCATTGTGTGAGCTCTTACTTGGTTGTAACTATTTGGTATCATCGGGCTTCTATTTGCCTTGGCAATAAAGGTCTTTACTCGACTGATCACTTTCCACTTAATTAGAAAGTATATGATATTCTCTATCTTTTAATATTCAACACATGTATCATACCTCTTGTCATGCTTAGGTAAGCTACTTCAGAGTTCATGGCTTTAGTAAATATCTTTTAGGTTATTTATTGAGAAGTACTACAGTGTTCTTGTTTCATAAGATTTTCACTGAGCGTTCTCAACTTCCTTACTTTTGGACCTCTTCATGCTCACATCTCTTACCTCCAGTAAATCTCTTTCTCTAGTTTTTTTAACTCGTCAATCCTTTTACTTGATCAGGTTCTTAATAGCTGGTACCTTTAACTCTCACTAAAATACTAATGTCTTTATGGTTGGGCTTCCACACTCCCTTTTCAGATTTGGTCCTCGTCATTATTAACAATGCTTGTACTTGATACTCCTTGTGTTCCACTTGTCCAACTTGGTCTTACTATTCTTTCTTATCACTTAACTACTTAGCCCTCTATATTCTCCTTGTTAGACTTCAACCACTTATGAACTTTTCTCGTTAAGTTCCAACATCTTTGGTTATTTAAGGGGGATTAAGATTCCTTAACCTACTGGTACTGTCTATCGATGACACTTATATTTAAAATATTGATTCTGGATAGTTTCCTAATGATCCTTCTTAATTAACTAAAGATCAGGCTTATTGTATGCACCTTGGTGTCTAAACCACATTCCTTGTTATTAACATCGATGTCGGGGATTTGGTCCTGCAAAAGTTCGTACTCTTTCGTACTTTACTTTAAAAGGTCGTTACTAATATACTTGCCAATATTCTGTAACTTGAGAATTCATTTTCTATGCCAATTACAGTTTCGCAATAACTTATCTCTTCGATTCCGTACTATGATACGAATCTACCAAACCACCTATACCCGTGGCTAAAACCGTCCCAAATCTGTAGTGGTTTGGTCAACTTAGACTAGGACTGGGTACCTTATATGATTACTTGACCAAAATTACATTGTTGTTATTTACTTTTGTCTTTACTTATTAAGTATTCTCTCCAACCGTCGTTGTACCTTAACAGCTTCACTCCCTAACTTTTTCTTAGAATTTTTTTCATCATCTGCTTTATTCTATTATGTACTGAGAACTTTCTTGGTCTATGTCTCTGCCTTCTTACCTAAGGAATATCTTCTTTCTCATTATCTCATCTAAAGGTCTTATGTTTTTAGTCTTCATTTACTATACTTTCACTTATTTCTGGGAATATCTTGAGGTAACCTTGAAGATTCGTTTCTGCGGTGGTTGTCCAACGAGGGTTGGGAGGGTGGGAACTTATCCTGAGGTCTTCTAATTATGGTGATCTAAATACACATACTGCTCATCTATGAGCCTCGAATTCTCGTGAATGTATATATCTGATATCTTTCCTTACACTAGGGTGCTACCGCTAAAAGTGCATGGTTTGCCTTTTACAACTGTACTTCTGATCATTTTCAACTATCATAGACACTACCTCTTCTGGAAAATCCTTATGAATTTATGGTCTCTAAAACCTTCCTCGTGCTGTCTCTGCACTCCTTCCTATTTAGTCTCTATTATTAAATCTTCCGAAGTCGTTACTTTCTCACTCTGAACGCCGCTAACCTCACTTTGTTATTCTTCCTTAAGAAACTTACTCTGCTACAAGGTTTCTTTTCTTGTCTCATATCCTTGAACTCCTTACACCTTTACTTTCTTGAAGACTCTATTAACTTCGATTGCTTAGGATATCTCCTACTAAATATTTGGTTCAGGGGCTACTCTTTACCCTAGTCTTTCCTTCTTAATGCCATGAAACTCTATTTTAAGTTGTTTGCTATATTCTTCAGAATTGTTCTCCCTGGTCAATTCGTACTTCTAAGTCTTTACTTCTTTTAGGGTTCCTTAATTTAACGGTGGCTACCAGGCTTAGCTTAACTTACTATGACTCTGTACTATTCTATCTCATGTTTTTTATCTAAGTTTCTTTGAACTTATCGATTTGGCTGCCTAACCATCGCGCAACTCCTATAATCTGTCAATTACTATTCTTTACCGATCCTTCTCTTTACTAAGCTTTAAGTTGAGGAGTGAGCATATATATCCTGTAGGAATCCATGGATACATATTCTGTTTAACACTCAAGTTTGGTGATGGTCTGGTTAAATATCTATATGCCTATTGGAATCGTAATTTCTAGAAGTAAGGGTCGTTATCCATTCTGCAAGAACCTGATCAACTACTCCATGCCTTGAGGCCACACAACTATCATCAATTTTCTACACCACTATATTCTCGTTATGTTTTCTTCGTGCCCGAATACCCTGAATTTTCCTTGTTGCTTCTCGCGTTCCTCTTACCATTTGTATATCTTATTTCTTTGCTCTACGCCTTGCTACTGAGACTCACGGTGGTACGTCCTCCTTACTAATTCTTAGATCCCCGTTCTTTGTCCTTGCTATAAATTTCGACTTGGGCACTCTATTCTCCTGTCCATACTGGTACTTTTAGCATTTCCTAAATGTCTCCAATCTCTTGGGTCTATTCCTGTATACTTCTACGGATTTCTATTGACTTGGGCTTATATGTGGGTTCTACTGCCTTTGGTCTATCTGTGGACTCCTACTAATCTTGCAAATATCTCTCTAGTTTGCCTTAATCTTTGCCTGTACTGGGTTTTCTTCTTTATACCCTTGAAGACTTCCTTAATCTTTTTCTGAGTAACCTGCCTTCCGAGGTCTTTCCATTTCTTAAGATGAACTCTCATCGGCTTCTTACGGTCATTTATATCTATGCTGGTAGGGACTAGGGCAAACATATTATATCTTGATGAGTTTCGATATATCCTCGCTCTGGTTCTCTGTGTCCTGGTAGAGTATATTTCTCATGTAAGGCAGGTATGAGCTAGATTCCATCAGGACATCTTTCTTAACTTGTATCACTAAGCGGTGGTAGACTAGATAGCTCAGGATCTTGTCTCCATTGGATTACTTGGGATAAGGTAACTAATCCTTTCTGTTTATAACCTTTACTTGCCTACTTATGGGTCTGGGTCTGGGTTTGGGGATCTGAGGTTCTCTTCGTCCTCTTTGGCATCTCAGTCTACTAGAATTCTCTACGACTAATTCTGATTTCTTACTTCTTCTGCATTATGGTTATCCTTGGTTATTATGGAACTCACTATCTATACAAGATGTTTAGGGACTATTGAACATGCTTGGAAGAATTTTTTTGAAGAGAAAATGAATCTTGTTGGGAGGGAAGAAACTCTACTCAAGTCTACTCGGTATTTTACTCTCGTTCAAGTTTACTATTTTCTTCTTTATTATTAGTTCTGGTATTATCTTTTACTATCTAACTCTGTGTCAATGGTTCTTATTTTAAAGGAAAATAACTTTATTTAATTCTATTCGGTATTTAATTCTTATTCAGACTTACTATATTCTTCTTCACTATTCCAAGTTCTGTTATTTCCCTTTTTATCTCATCTTATACCTCTATCATTTTACTATCTCTGGTTACTTAGATCGTCTGTTCCTTACTTTTTCTTTCCTTGCTTTTCTTTCTGACTTTCTCTCTCTCTTTTTTCCTACTTCCTCGGGTACTTTTCATAAAATCTTACTGTCCGGTTTCATGGCTTGTTTGTACATCTGGTAAAAAGCCGAATAACTTCAAGAAGATTCCTAATCTTGGATCTAGAGTATAATTATTCTCGTAAGGAATACTATTCGGTAAGTCTGGGAAGGCTTACTAACCTGTCTATAGAACTTTGAGGACGTACTCGAGGATCATATACTGGAGAGGTAGCGCCTTGCATACGAGCATCCCGGACATACTGCATATACAAAACCCTAACACTCTTCCCACTACATTCATTGACTCCCTAGACCATGCTCTGATACCATCTTTGTTACATTCCTAAATCCGAGAGATGTTACCGGTAGGGGATAGACCGTACTAACCCCTTAGTCTCTGACTTTCTGATAACTGCTAATCTCATTCTATACAATCTCATACATGGAACTAAAGCCCAACTCACCAGAATAAAAATATAACTCACTACTCATTATTATACTTCTAAAACAAATGCAATCTACAACTTTGTTGAGAACACTTATACTTATAACAATGACAGATACAAGCTATTAACTAATGCATGACTTTACTATACTCTTGACTGACTCAAACTAGTGGACTCCAACCCTAGTGACTGCATCAGTCCATCATCCCGAGCTCATCCTCCGAGAATGCCTGCAACTACAGAAATCTGGGAGGGAGGGTTAGATCGTCGAACGATCTAAGTGAGTGGACTATAAAACTGAAAAGCTGTAATAAAATCATTTGGTTCTGAAATCAAAGTTCTTGAAATAACATTATATAAAAACTTTTTATTTCTGTAAACCTCTTCTGTAATCTCTTTTATAAAACTTTTTTTTTTCTTCTGAAATCTGCTTTCTAAAAACTGTTTCTAAAATCTGATCTCTGAAACTCTTATCTGAAAATTGGTCTGTATCTGAAAAAACTTGACGTATGAGGGCGTTACATATCACCGCCCCCCTATACGCCTATTTGGAGCCAAAAATGCAAAACCATGACTTTTGGGGGGTTACGTATCGCCGTCCTCTAAAGCATGCCACTTATGTCCCTGAAACTGGTGGTTATGGGGCGTTACGTATCGCCGTCCCCCAAACCACTGAACTAGAGCCGGTAGCGCTGATCCATGCTACTACCTGACCCTGAAACTACGATTTAGGGGCGTTACGTATCGTCGTCCACCTAGCCCTGAACTAGGATTTGAGGGTATTACGTATCGCCACATGTGCACATGTTCTCTGTCCGTTAATTCCAAACTGTATCTAGTTACATACTGGGATGGGTTTTTCCCCCATGCCCCGAAAAACATAAAACATGTTCTGAAAAATATTTCTTTCTCAAATATAACTTAAATCATAAGCTTTTATGCAAAAACTGTAATAAAAAAAATGATCTATCGCCCTAAGGCATAAAAAGTAAATCTGTTGCAAAATAACAACATGAAAATAAATTTAAAAGAGTAATGCCCACTCACTGTTATTGGAATTCCACTAGTCTTTCTTTACTTTGCTGGTGAAACTTGTGGTTCTTGCGATGATCTTTTTTATGATTGATTCTTCTTCATCCTTTATATTCCATATATGCAACCTTTCCTTTTGCTTCTTCCTCTCATTTCTTTCTTATTCTATTCCTTCTCTTTTCTTTTTCTTTTTCTTTTTCTTCTCTTATTTTCCCTCTTCTTTCACACGTTTCTCATCTTTCTTTCTTCTCTAAGATTTGTGAAATGATAAATAATGCCCCCTTTATATAATTGGGCTTGTTTGAAATTGTCAAGAATGGGGAAAAATTGAGAGATATGTAGAAAATTAGAGAATTCTCTAGAATGACCCCCATGAACTATTCATTTGAATTTTTGATCTGCATTTTGTCTTGCTTAGGTTCCGAATTTGGAAAACGTTTCAACATGAAAATTGTAGATCTCGATCTTAGCTTTCTAGCGATATAGAATTCATAAAAATCGGAGTTTGTATGAAAATATTACTGTCAAAATACATGGGTTGTCCGTAATGGAACATCATAGCATCTATTATCGGATTCTCGAAAAATTTACCGCAATCATCTCACGAGAGTATATGTTTCCAAACATACTTTATATTATGTGACACTTTTCTTACTGTGCAACAGTATTCGAAATTCTCGGTCATTACAGAATTCATCACAACCCCAGATAACGGGTTTAGTTACAACACATATATAAGACTAGTAAAAGCTTAAATAATGTAAATGACATAAAGTAAAACATGAAAATTAAAAATATAAATAAAAGCAATAAAATGATGGGGGGTTAGAGGATCCACTTTTATTAGTTCTATTTTAGATATCTCTCATGTTATAATATATTAACTTTACATGACATTACCAACCGACCATATAGGCGGTATTGTTGGACAATTATGACCCATAGCATCACTATTTTGTAAAGGACATGGTGTTCTTGTACAAAATTAACTATTTGATAAAGGAAATTGCTGTTTTATCATTTGTAATTGGATTACCGGGATATATAAATGATAAAAGTCCATATGATTTGTACTAGATTAATAAGATATGAGACAATATTAATCCACTTAAGGTTTAATCATTAAATATCCCTAGTCATAGTATTATCGAGACAAGACATCGATAATGCGGAATAGGCTAGTATTACACTTGTGCGTGTTATGGAAGAGTAACGACATAGTTCTCATATATTGGGTATTGGATACTCATGCAAGTGTAATAGAAGGTTATGTTTACCGATGGTACGGAATAGCTTCGCTCTGGATAGACCCATCAGAATCTCATTGGTAGTATGACTATGTGTCTATGGGAATCCGAATCAGGGTAGGTGTATTTGGTCTTAACCTGAGACTTGCATCGCTAATACTTGCGACAATCAGTATACTTTGGTTTTGGTCGTCCGGGGCTTTAACAGGTTCTGTGTACGCCTCTTCTGGGTATACTGAGAATCGTAGTGTATTGGGTGTGATGTCAAGATGGAAGTATCACTTCAGTCATATGGAGATGATGATCACGCAAGGATACGGAACTGGTACTCTTAAGTACTGCAGTCATCGGGATAATATGACTAGGTCATGATTATCTGATTATAGAGACTAGTTGCCAGTGATCCGATATATGCTTCGTACGGGGCATACACAATTCCAGTCCCAGGCCTAGCATGTGACATCCGATACTGGATCATAATACGCAATACTACGTATACTACGCCTGACAAAGATTATATATTCCTTTAAAAAATATTTCTGGAGAATTGGGTAGGCACGGTGCTTTGCTAGAAGCCAACCATGTCTTGTAAATCGGTAAGAACGTGGTACCGGGTACGCACGTATTCGGATAGTCCGATGACCGTATTTACTGCAACATATCCAGGGATCTCTTGGGTCGCTTCTCGAAGATTCACCAATGACATTTGACTCGAACAATAAATTAATCTGGGTTTAATTATGAGAGAGAAAATTAATCTGTGATTAATTACGGCAATAAATTAATCTGGGATTAATTACCAAAGAGAAAATTAATCTGGGATTAATTGCGTCAAGAATTAATCTGGGATTAATTCGACTAGAAGAGAGAATGCGATTCATTTGGAATTAATCGGTAAAGTAAATTTAATAGTTAAATTGGATTTTACTATTTAATTTAATTAAATGGGCTAAAATAATACATTAGATATATTAATTGAAATTAGATTTCAACGCGGAATTAAATTTGGATTTTAATTCAAGCGAACGAATTAATTTAGAATTAATTCGTAAGCGACTTACGTAATAATATTACGAGGCATTATTATTCAATTAAATTGGATTTAATTAAGTCGCAACGACAAATTCATTTAATTCAGAATTAAACGAACCCGGACCCGAGCTAAGTTGCGTATTGGATTGTCCGACTTAAATTTAGGATTTGAATTGGGGCCCACCAATTTACATCAACGTGTTTGACTAGTGATGGAATTTGGTAATTGGTTGTGTGAAAAGCTTGGATTGCTTGTTGAATATACAAACCAAAACCAACACACTTTGTTTTTAATTGAAAACATATACCAACTTTGAAAGTCAACTTTTGTATTAGATTTTGGAAATAAAAAATGCACTATTCCTCTTCCTCTCTCATTGGGCGTGAATGCTCTCTCCCTCCATGGATTTTTGTTGCAAAAATTCAAACAAGATAGCACTTTAAAGAGACAAATGAGGTGATAGGGAAACCAATCCATGAGTTTGGAATTCAATTTGAAGGCTTGGAGCTTCTATACATCCATGAAAGTTTTGAATTTTCTCTACCAAGCATTGTGAGTATTTCTGCAACTCCTCTTGTTTATTCACACACAAATCACTCTTAGACGATATTGGCATGTTCTAGGAACACTTACAATGGTATCAGAGCCTTCTAAGTTTGATTTGAAAATCTAGGGTTCATGACTTTAATTTGGGTTTTTTTGGCTTGGAGTTTGATTTGCCTAAATTGATGGTTGGGTTATGTTTATATAATATTGAATTGGATTTGTGCATTAATAGATTTGTGAACAATTGATTAGATCAAAAATCCCCAAATCCTAACATATGGCCGAATGTATACCCCTAGATGCCTCATGGTGATTTTTTGAAAATTAGCAATTGGATATGTTAATTGGCATGAAATGTATGTTGGATGTTGATTTAATTGGATTGAAATCAAATTGTATGATAATTTCCTTGCCAAAACCGTGAGTATGAAGCATGTGTAATTGATTGATTTTGCTTCTATTTGTGTTGGACATGAATTGGAAATGTAGAGCATGATTAATTGGATTAATTAGTGTTTTGGAAACATTAGATTAGTTGATTAATTATGTTAATTACACTTGAATTGAATTAATCTGTAATTTGGAATAATGTATTAATTTAATTGTTGTAATTGGGCTTAATGGGCTTGGTTGGGCCAAGTTTGGTTTAGGACAATTGGGCCTAAAACCATTACCACAAAGTCCAAATATGAGAATTGGGCCTTTAAATAATTTAATTGGGCCTAATGGGCCTAAATTGATTTTTGGCGAAAATGGTGTTCCTTAATTGGGCCTTGGCATTTTTGTTTGATCCATATTGGCCAAAGCCCATGCCTAAAGAATTAATTGAAAGCCCATTGGACTTTAATTGAATAGTATTGGATGCTAATTGGGCCTTTGAGACCCAATTGGATTGTATTTGGAATCCAAGTCTAAAATGCACTTTTAAAAGTGTAATTATTTAATTTGGAATTATATATGAATTAGTATTGAATATAATTTAAATTGGATTTAAAATTGTAGTTCGATATAATTCAAGAATATGTACTTTGAGTATTTATTCTTAAACGAGTTGGACTCGCGCAAATCAAATCGTTGTTTAAACATGGGATGATCATTAATTCAAATATTAATTAATTGGATTAGATTGATTGAATAACATGCTTTGTATGAATACTTGGATGTATGAATGAATAATGTATATCAGATGGATATTAGAAGGGTGAGGGCAATTATGGAAATTGTTGTAATAAATTTAGAATTTAGTAAATTGGACCTGCGTGTCCAGCATATTATCTCTTTTCTCATTGTATTTCTCTTCTCACCAATTCCCCTCAATGTAAATGAGGTTTCTTTAGAAGTATTATGTAATTGGGTAGAAGTGTGAATAGCGCTAGTGGGAGAGAGGAAATGGAGAGATTTGTTCTAGGAACAAAGTTTGTTATATATCCATTCGAATATCATTATTATTTTATTCGCGTCTTATTATGCTTTTAGAATGCATGCTTAAGGGTGTATGATGAGACCTAATTAAAGATAATAATTTGGTTGCCAAATCGCGACAAAAACCCTAATTTTATATTAAGCGTTTTTCCTTCCATTGAGTGATTTTCTCTCAAGATCCAAGATTGACATTGGTTTGTTGGCCAAAGTCAAGACCTTTGTCCATCGCGGATGTGTTTGAATCACGAAAGCTTTGTTCCATATCGTACATCTTGGGCAAGTTATGATTTGTTGGCCAAAGTAAAGGTCCCTTCTTGTTCATCGACCTCGATTATGAAGCTTTCCCACTGTCAATGGGTCGCGCTTAACTAGAATCATTAAGCTTGTTGAGCCAAAGCCAATGCTTAGTTGATTTATAGGAAAAATGTTAGGAAATATATTGGATATATTTTACATATATTGGATATATGTTTCGGACTTGGAGGTCCACCTACTGGATCTAGAAATTGAATGAGATCTAATTGATCTTAGAGATCTACCTAGTTAAGTTTCATACAACTTGTTGGCCAAAGTCAAGGTTGTGTGTTATTTAACGGGATTCTAGCCCACTAGGAAACTAGGTTTCCAGAGTACTCCACAGAGGGTTAGAGGCTCGCCGAAAAATAGTGGGAGGCAAGTATTAAATTTTCAATTTCATTTAGATACTTGCCAATACGCGTTCTTTTATTTTATTTATCGTTGTAATAAATATATTAGTTGGACTAATATTTAATATTGCTTTCGTTGAACAGTTAGACTGTACAACACACTACTTCATTTATAGTTGGTTATATAGTTGGACTATAGTAATCATTACATTTGAAAGTAACCGATCATTTATAGTTGATTATACAGTTGGACTATAGTAATCATTACATTTGATTGTACCTGAAATCGTTGACTGGATAGTTAGACTATAGCAATCAAGATGACTGAAAGATTAACGTTAAGGAAATAATCCTAGGTGAAAATGTCTTTAACGGCACAATTTTCCAGATTGGGAAATGAATCTCATGCTAGTCCTGAGAGCTGAGCAAATAGTAGAGCATGAGCTTAGGAAGACTTATCGTGATGATAACTTTAGTGCTCAATCTGATATGCTTCCGGCAAAGACTCCTTAATTTCGTTGTCAGAACTAAGGATTAGATCCTTATACTATGATGATGAAATTAAAGGATATTTATAGATCTAAACTTAGATCTTAATAGAAGCTCTTTCGCTCGCGTATGTTAGATGGTACATCTGTCGAGCACTAGGTGTCGCAGATGATTGCTGACATCGAACAACTAGGTTAACTGGGCATTACCTATGAGGCCGAGACTTCCATAGATTTGATCTTACAGTCTCTGCCCGAATGCTGGGGCGAGTTCATAATGAACCAAGAGAAAACTCTTGGAGAGTTAATGGCTATGCTCAAGGAGGCAGAGCCAGAGCTTCTAAAAGGGCAAAAAGCGCAAGACGGGTCTTACTTCGACATCCCAGAAGGCCAAGGCTTGGCCGAAGGTTTCTGGGGATGTGAATAAAAGGGCAAAGGCAAAATCGTGTCTGTCTTCTAGGAAGAAAAAGGATATATCCCAAGATGTCTGTCGAAAACTGTAGCAAACGGGGTCACTGGAAGCGTGACTGTCGTATAGACAAGGTAGACATGAAGGAAGTGAAGGTGGGCAAGGCTCCGACTTCTGATATGTTTGTTATAAACATGTCCACAACTGGTTTTTAAAATTGAATTTTTAATACTGGATGTGGTACATACATATGTACCGATGTGCGGGATCTGCTAATGAGCAGGATACTGGCTTCAGATGAGATCGACCTATGAGTCGGAAACAGGACGTGAGTCGTTGTTTTGGCCATAGAAACCTAAGTTTTGGAACTGCCATTTGGGCATGTACTTAAATTAGGAGACTGTTATAATGTATCTAGTTTGACTAGGAACATTATCTCTGTATCTAGTTTAACCCATTGCGGGTATACCTTTATATTCTAAAACACCAAATGTTTTGTTTATAAAGATGATATTGAGATAAACACAGTAGATGTGAATAACAACACTTATATTTTGAATATAAACAAATCTCAAACATATAACATGACAAACAAATGGCTCAAACTGAATTAATTAGATGAGACTTATTTGTGGCATTGTTGTCTGGGACACATTAAACAAGACTTGTATATCCACACTTTCGAAGAGTGGATACTTGGACAGATTTGATCCTAAATCATATGGCGTCTACGAAACTTGTTTATTAGGCAAAGTGCCTAAAACTCCTTTTAACGGTAAATGTGTACATGCCACCGAGCTGTTAGCCCTCATTCATGGTGACGTAAGTGGGCCCATATCTAGCTAGGCTAGAGGTGGATTTGAATACTTCGTAACCTTTACAGATTTTGCATCGCGTTATGGTTATGTGTATCTTATGACACACAAATCGAAAACTTTTGGTATATTCAAAGAGTTTCGACACGAAGTAGAAAAACATACGGGCAAAAGTATTAAGATATTACGGTTGGACCGCAATGGAAAATACTTGAGCAATAAGTTTCTCGATTACTTGAAAGAGTATAGTATTCTTTCACAGTGGACTCCTCCCGAAACACCTCAATTGAGTGGTGTGTCCGAACGGAGAAACCGAACCTTGTTGGACATAGTAACGTTAATGATGAGTCACTCTGAGCTACCAATTTCCTTATGAGGATATGCATTAAACAGTGCAAAACTTATTTTGAATAAGGTTCCATGAAATTCTGTTAGAAAGACTTCATATTAGATATGAACAGGAAAGAAACCGGGTTTCTCATTCCTGAAGATTTGGGAATGCTGGGCATACGCTAAATGTTTGGATGGTACCAAACTATAACCCAAATCGGATAAGTGCCTGTTTGTAGGTTGTCATAGGGAAACCAAATTATAGTACTTATACAACTCACAAGAGAACAATGTAATTGTTGTTCTCCATGCGGCTTTCCTAAGAGGAATTCCTATATCCAGTGGTAAGTGGGAGGAAAGTAAAACTCGATGAAAATCGGAGTAATACTGTTCCAGGCACCGAGTCCTCACGGAACACCAACAGTTCATCCGGGATGAAACTGTACCAATAATCTTTGAATACACAAGAACCGCGTAGGTCAGAGAGAGTCAGAAAATAACCTAAGAGGTATGGGTTTCTGATCTCACCTCATGTAGATATTAGTCTTATTGAGGATACTTAACCGACTACGTATGAGGAAGTGATACGAGGTATCGACTCCGCTATATGGCAAAGTGCCATGAAGTCCGAAATGGATTCCATGTATACCAACCAAGTTTGGACACTGGTTGATATACCAGAAGGCATTGTGCCTATTGGTAACAGATGGGTCTTCATGGTGAATACAAACATGGATGACAACATACAAACGTACAAAGCTAGGCTTGTAGGGAAAGGGTATCGTCATCAACATGGTGTCGATTACGACGAAACATTTTACCTATCGCCATGATTAAATCCATTCGGATAATGCTTGCTATTGCTGCATATTTTGTTTAAGAAATATGGCAGCTGAAGGTCAAAACCGCTTTCCTTAACAGGAAACTTTTTGGAGGATGTTTACAACATCCTGACGATTTTTTCGTGCTGAAACATGCAAACAAGGTTTGCAAGTTAAATCGATCCATATATGGATTGAAGCAAGCATTGTGTTCTTGGAACCAACGTTTTGATGAGATCATATTACAATATGGTTTCATTCAAAACGAAGATGATTCTTGTGTATATAAGAAGGTTAGTGGGAGCGTACTGACATTGGATGTCCTATACATTGATGATGTATTATTTCTTGGAAATAACATTCCCATGTTAA
>SKCR01042278.1:0-58293 GCA_019454045.1 Zanthoxylum bungeanum
TATTACATAGTTAATTTGCTACAACAACACAATGATCTGTGCAAATAGTGACGCTATGGGTCATATTATCCAACATTAGGATAATTGGTTGGATCCAATTGGGCCTAAAACCATTTCCATAAAGTCCAAATATGATAATTGGGCCTTTTATAATTAATAATTGGGCCTAAATTGATTTTTGGCAAAGGTGATTCCTTATTGCCCTTTGGTTACCAAAGTCCATGCCTTAAGAAACAAATTGAAAACCCATTGGACTTTAATTAAATTGACATTGGATGTTAATTGGGCTTTGAGACACGTTAAGATTAGATTTAGAATCTAAGTCGCAAAGGCTCATTAATAAAGTGTAATTATTTAATTTGGAATTAAATAAAGAATAAGTATTAAATACAAATTAAATGGATTTAATATTGCAGTTTGATATAATTCAAGAATTCATACTTCGAGTACTTATTCTTAAACGAGTTGGACTCGCGCAAATCAAATCGTTGTTTGAACATTGGATGGTCATTAATTAAGATTAATTAATGGATTAGATTGATTGATAACATGCTTTGTGTGAATACATGGATGTGATGTATGAATAATGTATATCAAATGGATATTAGATGGGTGAGGGCAATTTTGGAAATTGTTGTAATAAATTTAGAATTTATTAAATTGGACCTGCGTGTCCAGCCTATTACCTCCTGACTCTTTGTATTTCTCTTCTCACCTATTCCCCTCAATGTAAATTAGGTTTCTTTAGAAGTGTTATATAATTGGGTAGAAGTAAGATTTGTGCTAGCGGGAGAGAGGAAAGTGAGAATTTGTTCTAAGAAAAATTGTTCTAAATATCCATCCACATATCATTATTAATTTATTTACCGCGCCTTATTATGCTTTTAGAATGCATGCTTAAGGGTGTATGATGAGACCTAATCAAAGATAATTAATTGGTTGCCAATAACGCGAAAAACCCTCAACAAATATTAAGCGATTTCTTTCATTTGAGTGATTCTCTCTCAAGATCCAAGATTGGCACTGGTTTGTTGGCCAAAGTCAAGACCTTTGTCCATCGCGGATGTGTTTGAATCATGAAAACTTTGTTCCATATCGCATGTCTTGTCCAAGTTGTGATTTGTTGGCCAAAGTCAAGATCACTTCTTCTCCATCGACATCGATTACGAAGCTTTCCAAAGTCAATGGGTCCCGCTTAACTGGAATCATTAAGCTTGTTGTGCCAAAGCCAAGGCTTAGTTGATTCAGAGGAAAAAGGTTAGGGAATATATTGGATATATTGGCATATATTAGATATATGTTTCGGACTTGGATGTCCACCTACTGGATCTAGGAATTGGATGAGATCCAACTGATCTTAAATCATTTCTTCTTTGGAAGTTCCAATATCTTTGACAGATTAAGGTATCACCACTACTACTTCTGGTTCAGGTGCTACTCTCTTACTAATTCTTCCATTCTAGTGTAATGGGGGCACTTAATAAATCGTATACCTTATTTTTTAGGACTGCTCTTGTAGACACAGGCACAGAGATGGGTGACGCTGTCTGGGCTCGTGGCCTATCGGGAGTACGGAGTAGCCCGCGGGGGACTAAACCGAAGAATAAAGGAGTCGCCATCCAGTGTGAACTGGGAAATGATTTAAGGTCGCACTCACCCCTCACAAGGGAAGACCTCAAACCGTTGGGTTCAGAATGGTCCCTTACTTATGCCAATTGTAATGAACGGATTTATGCAATAATATAACCAAGTCTTATGCAGCACATGCTAGATAATTTAAACAAAACACAAGTTTGCACACCCATAGACGTAAATAGAAAATGAAAGAAAATGTATTATTCTACAAACATATTAAATAAAGAAGCGCGAGAATGTAAATAAATAATAACAATAAAAGCATTAATAATAAAGAGAGATAATTAAGTACGTAATGCAAAAGGAATAACCCAAAGAGGCAAACATGCATGAAATAGGATAAAAAGAGGTATGTCCACTGCATGCGCGTTCGTGTAGCGTTCGGGAACGCGTTCGAACGAGATTACCAAAGTGGTATCTATAATGGCATTAACACATACGTGAATGTTTCTCAAGCGGTACGTGGAGTTATATCCCAAGTACAGACCGCACTACCATCCATTTGGATTCGGCTACGAAATTTATGTCTGGGTTTCCATCCGATATACCACGAGAGGCAACACTCAAGCATTAACATAAAATGAATACGAAGCGATAAATGAAAAATAACAAACAAAAAAAAGTGAATAACAAAATTAGAAGCAAAGAGATGCGACCAAGAGCCTTGGCTGACATCTATATGGGATCTTGTATGCCCAATTGGACGTATTTCACATCCAACCAAGCTTACCTCATCTGGCGCGGCAAAATATTGTGGTAAGGCTGCCCTCAGGCATTTCCCTCAAATGAGGGACCTTTAATCCGACGTAATTAGCCCATACGCACTAATACGATGCAAGAATAAAGAAATGAAATCACATACATAAAGTAAATGACGGAATAATAAAAAGATGCGACCAAGAGACTTGGCCGACATCTATATGGGACCTCGTATGCCCGATTGGACATATTTCACATCCAACCAAGCGTACACACGTCCGGCACGGCAAAATATTATGGTAAAGGCTGCCCTTAGGCATTTCCCTCAAATGGGGGACCTTTAATCTTACGTAATTAGCCCATGCGCACTAAATAACGATGCATAAATAAATAAATGAAATCACATACAAAAAATAAATAATGGAATAATACAATAGATGCGACCAAGAGACTTGGCCGACAACTATATGAGACCTCATATGCCCGATTGGACATACTTCACATCCAGAAAGTAAATAACGGAATAATAAAAGAGATAGTAAATGAACATGAAAAATAAATAACAAAAATATTAAAGAAATCATATGTGACCAAGAGACTTGGCCGCTAGTGTGGAATCTCGCATACCCGGTTGGACGTATTCCACGTCCAACCAAGCATGCCGTGTCCAGGATAGCAAAACAAATATTAAAGAGAGGGCCCTCAGGTCTTACCTTTTCAGTCACTTTTTGGAAGTGTGTTATGCCGTCACCGAAAGGATTAGAGCCTCACTATTTTTCTGGTTTGCTGGTTCAACAATTTTGTTCATTGTTTCACTATTTTGGGTTGTTGTTTTCTTCACTGGTTTACTCTCGATTTAGAGGGCTGGTTTGTGTCGGTTAAGGTGTATGTGGGGGGCTGCTAATGTTTGGTTTGGGGATTATTTTTTATTCATTTTTGAGACAGGTTTTGTGTTTGTTCGGTGAAAGTGGGGGACGTGTTTCTCATTTATGTGCTGTCGGTCAATGAGGTTGTTACTTTTTGTGGTGAATTAAAGAAAGAGCCGAGTGCAATTGGCTTTGTGTGTGCTGGCTGTTTGTGATGAAATAGGGGCTTAGGGTTGGCTGTCTGGGAGAGAGAAGTGTGTGCGTGTCCAAGAGGGAGAAGACTGAATGCTATGTGTCTCTAATGTTTATGAGTGGGCTGCTGTTATTGGCTTAGGGTTTGTCTTTTGTTCGCTGGTTGTATGTCTGGTTTGGTGGCTGCTTCATTCGGTTTGGAGAGTTATTGGCACATGTTTGTTGGCTTATTTTTGTTATTTATTCATTCAGTCCAGAAGGGTTTGTGAAAGGCTACCGTGAGTTGGCTTGCGAGAGGGTAGAGAGTATAGAGAGCTAGGAGAGGACGAGAGCCGTGAGTGAGTGTGAGTTGTGTGAAGAGAGAAGAAGAGGCCAGAGAGAGAGAGGGATCATGAGTCTATGGTTTATTTTTTTCTTTTGTGTTTGCTTTTGATGCCGAGTGTATGAAGAGTGAGTGGAGAGCTAGCCGAGAAGATGATGTCGTTTGAGAGGGGAAGAGAGATGTGAGAGGAGGAGAGTGGGCTAGAGAGTGTTGGTGGTGATTGTAGGGGCTTCCGAATGTGTTAGGGGTTTATTTGTTGTTTGTGTGTGTATGAGAAGAGAGAGAGAGATGAGTGACGTGAAGGAAAGAAGAAAAGAAAGAGCTTTGGGGTTTGGATATGTTATCTTTTTATAGTGGTGTGCTATGGTTTCTCAATTAAGGAAGTAAATCATGTAAAAATGGATGTATTTTATTAAGTTATTTAGGGAAAGAATTTGTGTAATTTTGGTGGGGATTGGATTCAAAATATTTTCAAATTTGGAAGGGGATTTGGAGGGATTTTGACATATTTTGCATGTGATTAAAATGTCTTGGATTGGGCTTGGGCGTGTGGGCCTAAAAGGGTTGCATGGGTTTTGGATGGGTGTGTATGAGTATGTGGGCTTTTATTGGTTGCGGGGGTTTTGGGCCGAGGCTAATATTTAAAATAGAGATCAACTAAGCGAACCCGAGGCTAAACAAATGAGTTAAATTTGATAAGGTATTAATTTTTGAATTTTCCCTTCCGACGTCCGTTTCCCGCGACTTTCGCAACTTATCGGGTAGTGCCTCCATAAGAGGCTCATCATTGGGCTTTATGCAAAAAATGCAGTAGTAGTGTCTACAGCTCTCTCTGATTCCTTTACTCTTTTGAGATTTTTACCTCCTTGAGGGCTTTCAATTCTACAATAAAATAGACTATCACTTCTAAATTCGGCTAGACTTGGTGTGTAATTCAAATCACTCTAACTCATACAGAATGTTACTATCTTGTGATTCTTATCTTGGTTCTGTTGAACTTCTCGGTTTGGCTATCTTGTTGTTTCATAATTTGTCTATCCCGTTAGATATTCTTCTTTACTTTTTCAACTTCTTACTGGGCTCTAAGTTGAGGGGTGAACACATGCTCGCATGTCTGGTTAGATGTCTGCATACTTACTAGGGTCAACGCTACTGGAAAGAAGAGTTATTGTTCATTCTGTTGGGATCTGTATCGACTTCTCCCTTTCTAGGGTTCCACAACTTTTATCAACTATTCTTAGGTCTCCATTTTCGTTACTGTCTTTAAGCTATGTTATTTATGTTACTATCTGTTCCAAACTTTCTTGTCACTTTCCACATCCTTCTTTATTATTTCCATAGCCTATCTATCGGTTTCATGTCGTACATCCGAGGCTAGTGGTGGTTTATTCCTATTGATTACGTTCTAGATCTCTGATCTATGCTCTTGCTATAGGCTACAGCTATGCCATTTAACCTTACTTTTCATACTGGTACTCTTAATAACTTTCGAATATCTCCAATCTTATTGGTATGTCCTTTTAAACATACAAGGATTTCCATTGGTATCAGTCTGATCTATGTGTTCTTACTGGTACTACAAACTTATCCATCTTGACTTGTGTCGGTTTCTTTCTTTTCTTACTTCAGAAACTTCCTTGGATCTTTCCTGGGTGATCTATCTTTTAGTATTTTCCATTTTTATCTTAGGATATATCATTATATATATTGAGCTTTCGTACAGTGATCTTCATCTATGCTAGTGAAGGATGGGGCATGCATTCACATCTCAACGGATGTCGATATCATTTTTCTGGTATTCAATGTCTTAGTAGAGTCTATTACTCATGTAAGATAAGTATGAGATAGACTCCGTTAGGTCAGGGTCTTATCTATATCAGACTCCTTGGTTAAAGCAATTACTCATTTTTCCTTGATGACATTCAATTTATTTTCTTATGAGCCTGGGTTTGGGTGGCTAGAATCCATATATCATTTGTGGTACCTCATGTCTATTGGAAACTTCCACAACTAAATCGGACTTCTTGCTTCTTTTATCTTTATGACTATTCCTCGTTATTCGGGTAACTTGTTATCTACATAAGATGCTTAAGAGCTATTGGATCTAGTTGAAAGAATTTTCTGAAGATGGAAGAAATCTTATTTGGAGTGAAGCATTCTTACTTAGGTCTACTCAACATTTTACTCTTGCTCAGGCTTGCTATATTTCCTTTTACTACTATAAGTTCTGGCACTTTCTTTATTATCTAGTTCTGTACCTCTACCTATTACTGCCTCTAGTTGCTTGAACATCTATGTATCATTCTTTACTTTTCTTATAGTTTTCTCTTCACACTTCCTTGAGTGAATTTTCTCAGAACCTTACTATCCATTCTCATAAATTGTCTTGAACTTTTAGTAATAATTCAGGAGAATTACAGAACGATTCTCAACTTGGACAAAGAGTTTGGTTGCTTTCATGAGGAATAATTTTCGAATAGCTTGGGAATTCTTACTAACCTGTCTATAGGACTTGAAGACATACTCGAGGATCAGATACTGGAGAGGTAGTGCCTCACATTTTAGTATCCCGAGCATACTACGTATACAAGACCCCAACAATTTACCTATTGCAATCATTGACTCCCTAAACCATGCTCTGATCCTATCTTTATAACATCCCTCTCCCTGAGATGCTACCGGCAGGGAATAGGCCGACCTATTCCCCTAAGCCTCTGACTATGACCAACTCTACTAACTCATTTGAGTATAAACTCATGCATGAGACCATTGCCCAACTCAACAACATAAGATACATCTCAAATACTCATAAGTGTGAACTCAATAATAATACACTATATAACTCTGTCATGAACACTTGACCGGCGTAATCACACGCATATAACGCAAGCGCACGTATCGTTCAAGTAGTATAAAAAGTATCGATCCCACGAGGACTTAAAATCTTTTGTTTTCAATTTATGAAGTTAAATATTTACAAGTATCTAATGGATTGATTGTTTGATTGGGTGCTGACTTTAAAATTAAAATAATTAAATAAAATTGCTTGAAAGTAGATTGAAGAAAATAAAAATTTATAAAACTATCAGGGTTGTGAATCCTTCCAATATCTTTTTAAAAGATGAAATGGTTATTTTACGTTTGTGTAGTATATTGGTTTATTAACCTGGAACATGAAATTATGTAAAAGCCTGTTCCGATGGTCAAATACAAATACCCAATATAACCCAATTAATCATATTCCTATGTTAACCAAGTTATCTGAATTCATTATGATTAAGTTCCAATTATGGCTACCCCCGCCCGACAGGTATATTCCTATCCTGTAAGGAAATCTATTAAAGGGTTATCTATCCTCAAGGAAGATCGTGGGCTATTGAGTATATGGTTTAAACCTAAAATCCATTTTCCAAGTTCATTTCAAGTTTACCGAATCAATCTTATTAATGGCCAGTTAACAAGAAGCATAAGACTAAGGCTCAATAAATAAACCTTTATATTACCCAAACCATAAAATAACCCCTTATTAACCGATGACATTGGAATTCATCACAACCCCAGATAATTGACTTAGTTACGACACATATTTATGAGTAGTAAAAGCTTAAATAAAATAAAAGACATAAGTAAATTGCTGGAAATTAAATATTGAAATGTAAATGACGGAAAGTAAATGCTGAAATTAAATACTGAAAATTAAATGCTGAAAAGTAAATGTTGAAAGTAAATTGCTGAAAAGTAAATAAAGTAAAAGTACAATTAAAGAAAATGCTTAGGTAAAAGGATCCACTTTTATTACTACTATTTTAGATATCTCCATTAATATAATATATTAACTTTGCGTGATAATTACCTACCAGCCATATAGGTGGTATCATAATTAAGTCAAATTAATAATTAATACCAACCGACCAACCAAGCGGTATCAATGCTTTGTCAGGTTAAAACCAATTTATAATTAATTACCAACCGACCAATATGGCGGTATCCTCGTTAAGTCAAATTTTAAATAGTTATTATACTATAATTAGGGGAGATTAAATTTAAATATCAATAATAAAAGCTTTACCTTGTACCCCAGCAAGGGGGAGTTACCTCCTCATTGCATGAACGTAAAAACTGAAAAGTAAAGAAAGGAAAGTATTGTCTGTAAAAGTAAATTGCGGAAAGTAAAAACTGAAAAGTAAAGGAAAGAAAGTGCGAAAGCGAAAATTAATTACTAAAAGCTGTAAATAAACAAACAAGATACAATCTTCTTAGTTATTCTTAAGGAATTTCAAATAAGAAAGTATGAATTTAAAAATGAAATTGCTTGGTATTTATAGGTAAAATTTTACCTCCATCAAATCATCCATCAAATCCATTATTAATTGCTCCACTAATTGCTCCACCAAATCCATTATTAATTTCTATCATGTTTGGTGGGAGCTTGACTATTTTTATTTTTTATTTTTTTGCTTTGAAAATGACTTTAATAATTACACATAACACACTTCCGGATATTTCATCAATTTCGGTCATGAACTTGAATATGGAGGCTTCTTTAATCTTGAACTTGAATCTGCTTAATCCAATATCGGAGTAAAAAGTTATGCCCAAAATAAAACAGTTGCGCAAAATTGGAATTTCTGAAACTGCATTTCGTTAGAACGCCCTTTCAAGTTTCCAATCTCCAAAATTAATATGTCAAGTCTAATTTTTGCTCTTATTTGACCCATATTTCGTCCTAAATGATTCATTGAATTCCAATATTATTTTATCTGTAAAATAAACTAAAACACATCAAAACGTTCATCAAACCCGAGAAACTAAACAAAATATTAAGTAAAAGAGGCGGTAAATATTGATATATTTTCCGCTCATCACACCCCCCAAACCTAACATTTTTATAGTCCTCAAGTAAAACAATAAAATAAAATACAAGAAACAATTAAAATTAAACTAAGCCACTTTCGTAGGGATCACGGTTGCATTTAGCGTATGCAACAATCCTTTAAACCCCTAGGTGTCCCTAATGGACGAGTTGTAGTCTCATGAGGGCTTATAGAAACGATACCCAAAAATGTTTTACAAAAGTAAAAAGATAATAAAACTAATGCACACAAAAGCAAAAAGACAAGAGAAAAAAGAATAAAGAAGTTAGTGACTAAACAGATGAAACTTCTAATTCAAGTCAATAGTTGTTTTGTTTCTTTTTAAATTACCGAATAAGTAAATTCTCCAATTTTTTTTTACCATTCTCCATATACACAGTCAATAAAATATTAATCAACTCATTTTGCCCACAATAGTAACGAGTGTAGTTGAGAAGAGAGTAATATTTTTGTCCTAAAGTTTTATCAGAATTCAAAAAATTTTAAGCAATGGAATAATTTTGTTTTTGTTTTTATTTTTTTGTTTTTTTTTAATTTTCTGATTTTTTTATATACAATATCTTCCATCTATGTAGCGAGCTTTGGGCCAGTGACTCCCAAACCAGTTGGTTTTAGGGCACTAGGTGTTAAGATACCCCTACGAACTTAATTACTCAGACTTCATATATATATATATATATATATATATATATATATATATATATATTGTTTTTGCAACATCTTTGATCCATGTAGCGAGCTTTGGGCTAGTGACCCCCAAACCAGGTTGTTTTAGGGCACTAGGTGTTAAAACACCCTTACATACTTAATAACTCGGATCTCAGACGTTCTTTTTTTTTACTCCATCATTTTTTTATAGATGTTTCCTCAAATTAAACTAGAGCACTGAATATTACAAACTTTCCAATTACAGCTAATGTCTGTATGTTACCATGTATACTGATAATACCTGTCAATTGAGCAAATGAAGATTTATTTTAGTCATTATTATGGAGAATTCACAATTTAAACAATTTAAAAGGAAATAAACAAAAATTAACTTGTTCCGAAATAGGTTGACATACTGTAGGACACAGAAATCGGCGACGCTGTTCCAGGATCGCGGCCTAGTTGGGAGTACGGAGTAGCCCACGGGGGAACTAAACTGGAGAAATAACATGGAGTCGCCACCCGGTGTGAACCGGTAAAATGATTTAAGGTCGCACTCACCCCTCGCAAGGGAAGACCTCAAACCGTTGGGTTCAGAATGGTCCCTTACTTATGCCACTTGTAATGAAAAGATTTGTGCAATAACTTAACCGAAACTATGCAACATATATTTCCAAGAATAACCTAGATCTAGTTCGCATTCACGAAAGTAAATCATACATCTAAGTTTTCATGCTTTGAAGGTAAGTTATCATAACAGCAAACATACGATATCACACAATTAGCATGTTGAATTATCAAATACAAAGAATAAATAACATCCTAAACATAAACGTAAATTAAATTCCTATTGCGAAAGAAAATAACTATAACATGCATAAAGAAACAACGTACTAATGGCTAAATCATGCTTAAGGAATAAATAACATACTAGCAACCTAATCATGCTCGAATACAAGGTTGGATGAAACGAAATACGTGTGTCTCTCAAGTGGTACGTGGCATTGTATCCCGAGTGCAAACCGCAATACCGTCCATTCGGATTCGGCTATGGAATTTACGTCTTGGTTTCCATCCGATATACCGCAAGAGAGAACACATATTCCGTTCATTCGGAAATCACATCATGCACCAATCTACAATACTCATGCGAAATAAAGTAACAAAATAAATAAAAAATAAAGGATAATAAATAAAAGGGGTGCCCTCTGGTCTAACCTTAATTCGTCTCTCGGAAGAGCGTTACACGGCCGTCGGAAGGGTTGATGCTCTGCAACTCCTCTGGTTCACAGGTTAAACATTTTTCTTCGCTGTTTCGCTGTTTGGGCTGCTGTTTTTACTCTGTTTTATGGTTGTTTCTGGTCGCGGTATTGGCTCACTGTTTTGTGGTAAAGTGGGACTGTTTTGGCTTACGGTTTATGGGTTGTACGGGGCAGTTTTTGGTGCAGTTTTGCGGGTAAAATCTGGACTGTTTTGGGTAGTTTTTTAGGTGCAGTTTGTGATAATTGCAAGGGCACTTTGCGGGGTTATATGCGGTAATGGACTGGGCAGTTTGTGGGGTTTTATCTGGGCAGAATTGGGCAGTTTTCACGGTAATTTAATGGCTATTCAGAGGGTTTTACGTGAATTGTTGAAGGGTATGTGGTGAGTTAGTGCTTACTGTGGCGTGAAGAATGAGGAGTGGTGTTGAGGGCTTGTTGTGGCGTGAGGGTGCTGAGTGATGAAGGGTTATGTGGCTAGGCGTGAAAGGGGCAGTATCTAAGGAGGACTTTAGCGTGAAGGCTGATGAAGGCAAGTGGCGTGAATAGGCTGATGTGTGAAGGGTTAGGCGTGAGGTAGTTATGGGGCTTCTTACGTGTAGTGGAGTTGATGTGTGGAGCAGGTGGCTTACGTGAGAGGCTTGAATAGGCAATAACATGAGAGGCTTGTGGACGTGAGTGAGGGTTTGTGTTGCCGAGAGTGGAGTTGAGAGGCTAAGGGTTTTTTTGGTGCCGTATATGTGAGAATGGGCTAGGGGTTCAAAGGTTGGGTTAAGGGTTCTTTTTATAGGCAAAAGATGGGTAATCCTTGTCTGAATAGGGAAAGGATTTGTGCATTTATGGGGATATGTTTTAATTTGGAATATCTTTTAATTTGATTTGATTTCTTCTCTTTTGGTTAGGGATATGATTTGATTTGTATCTTTTAATTAGGGAATGTAATTTAAGTGGATTAGGAAACTATTCGATGTGATTTGATTTTTATCTTTTAATTAGGGAATGTGATTTGATTTTTATTTGATTTCTTTTCTTTTAGTTAGGGATGTGATTGGTTTTGATTAGGAAAGGGATCCATGAGATTTCTTTAATTTAGGAAGGGGATTTTTCTGGATTTGTGTATGTGTTAATGTGTTATTTTATTATTTGGGAATGTGTTGGGCGTGTGGCTTAGGTCTTCTTTGGGCGTGAATTTGGTCCATTTTTTGTGGGCTTGGGTGTTTGGTTTGGTGATGTGTGGGCTTGGTGTGTGGTTTGTGGGGGTTTGGGCTAAGGGTGTGTTTTAAAACGGAGGTCCAACGACCAAATCGGAAGCATAAACAAACGAATTAAATCCAACAAGACGTCAATTCCTGACTCTTCCCTTCCGACGTACGTTTCCCGCGGCTTCCATAATTTAAAGAGGTAGTGTCTCCATATGAGACTCATAATCGGGACTTATATGCAAAAATACAGTGCCTACACATACGTATCAGGAATGGAAATTCCTTACACAGCTATCTCACACCAATTTCACCTGATTAATCAAATAAAAACACAAAAATACAAAATATTTTTTTGGTTTTTGTAAAATTTTTCAATTTTTTTGGCTTTTTTCGAAAAACATTTGACTAAAAATAAAACAATAAAAACTAGATACAATTTAACTATTCTCCTTCCCCAAACTTAAATGAGATATTGTTCTCAATGTCTTAAACAGTAGAAGAAGAGTTTAGAAAACCATACCTGGTTAGCTGAAATTCTATATCTAAATGAAAAGTTAAAGGTTAAGATCCAGATTTATCCGATGCTTCTTACCACGATCATTATCAGACCAGTTTATCTTGGAAAGAATGGGGTTAATTTGAGGTTCAAAGGCTAAGATTTGGTCAATTAAATCTGGGGCAGTTTTGGCAGTAAAGAGGAGTTCTTTTACAGGCTTTGACAAAAACCCATTTCTCCGGCCATCAACAAGAAACACACAAAGAAAATCATAAAATCCATCAATATTGTACAGTCCAAGCAGTTTCTGGTGTATGTTCAAGTTTGCCCAAGATAGTACTGTAAAAATTTCCTCCATCATGCCCAAGTCTCCTGGCAAAGCAATAAAAGCATCAGCACGATTAATCATCTCTACCAGTCGTTCAGACATACCTGGCACGATTAGTTCCTCGCCGTTTGATGATCCAATAAGATTCACCTCCGCCAAGGGTTTTGGGATGATTCCCAAGACTTGACTGCCTCTTTTCTGTACAATTTTTGAAACGATCCCCATTAGTTCAAGATTGCCACCGCCATATACTAAGTGCATATTCCTTACAGCAATGACTCGACCCAATTCCTGTGCCGCTGTTACGTATTCTAGTTTAACACCAACACTGGTACCGCAAAACACTCAGATTTTTAAACCCGTCTTCTTGAAGTAGCTTCCATTTTTATCTGGATACCTTCAAAGGTGCAATGATGAGTTGAATTTATAGAACCTGAAAAGGGTGAGTAATAATTGCACAAGTATCTTCCAAAGGATGATTAGTAGCAAAATATTAAATCGTGAAAGGTCAAAAAGTAGCCTAGATTCTGTCGGAGAAAATAACAAAAAAATCACAATTATTAGGAAAAGACAAAGAGATATAATATTAATAATAATGTAATGGCTTGAGTGACGTTTATGCGTCAGGGACAAACTTCCCATCCAATTTTCTTATAAATTGTCAAACAAGGTGTTTTAGAGTCAGAATCCTGAGACTTAACTATTGTCTTTCTTTACAGAATTATGCATATAACATGCGAATTTCGTGATACACATATCCACTGGGATGCGTCTAAAGAGTTTTAGATATGTCATCCAAAGACTCCTTACTCAAACCATCCCTAATGAAATTAATCTTATCTTCGCGGTTATCAGACACCATTACTAAAGATCGACAACGAGTATCACAAAACATACGAGCACATTTATAACAAACACGCATTCTTTTGGATCTTCTATTTTTAGCATAGTGCTTCTACCTAAACCAGGCAGATGTGAAATAAAAGAGTCAGAAGACTCACCTGCCAATCTGACTTGTGCTTCAATAATCCAATAAATGCCAGTAAGCATACCTTAGATCATCAGTAGTCTCATCCGTTTCAAGGGAGCTTTGTAAACTTTCATCAGAGATGCGTCTCAAGAGTTCCCAAAGGATTCCACTGGGAAACAATGTCATTTTCTCTCAAGTAATCTTGAAATTCGTCGCTTAAGTATTCACCACCTCGGTAAGACTTTAATGACTTAATACTTTTATTAAGTTGGTTTTCTACTTCAGCTTTGAAGTCTTTGAATTTCTCAAAGGCTTCAGATTTGTACCGCATAAGGTACATATACCCATATCGCGAGTGATCATTGATAAAGGTAATAAAGTAGGAAAATCCACCTCTAGCGGTGACTGACATTGGTCCGCATACATCAGAGTGTATGAGTTCTAATGTCTCCGCTGCACGTTGTCCTTTACCTTTGAAATGTAATTTGGTCATTTTACCAAGTAAACAAGACTCACAAGTTCCATAAGGTTCATATTTGAAGGGTCTGAAATACCCATCCATATGCAGCTTAGTTAATCTTGTTTCATTGATATGACCTAAGCGACTGTGCCATAAAAGTGATTCATTGAGATTATTCGAGTTAACATTGTATCTATTAGAGGTTGAACATTATTTGTTAGTTTTTAAGACATAGATACCATTAATCAAAAAACCATCTCCATATTTTATTTCATTGAAATAAATAGAACATTTATTACAACTTATTAGGCATGAAAAGCCTTTATTACATATAGAAGAAATTGAAATGATGTTCTTTACTAGAGAAGGTACATAAACACAATCTTCTAAGTCTAAAACTAAACCATTCGGCAAAACTAATGAATAAGTCCACACGCACAATGCAGCCAGTTTTGCTTCATTACCCATACGTAAGTCAACATCCCCATGACAAAGTCTCCTACTGTTTCTCAGGCCATGTACATTGTTACACAAGTGAGTCCCACAACCGATGTCAAACACCCAAGTAGAAGGTTCAGAGTTTTGAGAATATAGTTCAATCATATACAATATACCTGAAGCATTGGGCTTCTTGGCCTCTTGGGCTTCCCTAGCTTCCTTGGCTTTCAAGGATCTGCTGTCTTTCTTCTAATGACCATTCTTTCCACAAAAGAAACATTCCCCCTTTCCTTTTTTCTTCTCCACCTTACCATTGGGCTTTAGGTGATCTGAAGCCTTGGCCTTGGCCTTATTTTTCTTTGGACCTCGTGGCTTCAGGTTCATACCCGTATGCATGACGGAGGTTTTAAGCTCCGGTTTCAAGTCCTTCTCTGCTTGCTTTATCAGATTGTACAATTATGCTAAAGTAGCTTCTTTATTAGACAGATGAAACTGCATAATAAAGTTAGAGAAGTCTTTTGGTAAAGACTGAAGAATTAGATCGTGACCTATCTCATGATTCATGATGAACCCAAGGTTGGCCAATTTTTCAATGTGGCCAATCATCTTAAGCATATGTCCACTAACAGATCCTTCCTTATACCTTGTTTAAAATAAGGCACATGACACTTGGAATCCCACGGTATGAACATAAGTTGCATACAACTCCTTCAAGTGAAAGATGATGGTTTGAGCATCCATATCTTCGTGAGCTTTCTGAAGCTCGTCCGACATAGAGCCAAGCATTATGCAAACTGCTTGCTCATCATCATCAACGTGTTTCTTCCAAGCATCAAATGTATTTTGGTCAGCATCTTCTACGGGTTCATGGGGAAATGGTCTTTCAAGAACATAGAAAATCTTTTCTTGTCGTAAGATAATTTTAAGGTTTCTAAACCAGTCATTGTAGTTGTCCCCTTTTAGCTTATGCTCATCAAGGATGGAACGAAGTGATATTATGTTTTCCATTTGAATGTTTGTGAAATATATTACCCACATGTTAAGAGAGAATGTTAAAATTAGGAATATGTTTTCATTAATATTTCATAATAACATGGGCATTTAATATTATGAAGTTGCACCCACTCAATTATTTTAAAATTTTAAGCAAATAGCATCAACCCCAATATGATGGATTTCTTGTAGGCAATGATCCCATTATCATCATTTCACAACTCCGACTAGGGCCGGTCATTATAAAATATGATAATTAGGTAGGTTCCCAACCAATTTATGATATAAATCACAATTCCTTGATCATTGGGTTGGGCAATCAAACAAGCCATAGCTTATGCTAGTCCTTGTGGACACCCAATCTTTGCCACTAAGTTATAAGACCACGCCTAAGGTGCTGCGTCTTATGACTCAGAAAAGTCAAACCATTGTCAATAGTATGATTTATGGACAAATTGGTATTGGTCAGTCGGGTGAAGCCTTGTCCTGCCAATACGGTTTAAGCCCTTTGGATATATACTTTACAATGGGACGTAAATTTTAGACTTAAATTATTATTTGAGGATTTTAGCAAGTTTAAGTGAATAACTGTCAAATGAATTCCTCCATTAAAAATTCCCCAGAGAGAGGGTGGAGCGAACTCTCTTAAATACCCTTACCTCTTAGGGTCTTATTGCCTTGGTGACAGGAATAAACAATAGATCATCCAAATTAGTCCAACACTTTAAATATGCTTTAAGGTAAGCTTTGAGTAAATGATTATCTAGATGTCTTCACAGCTTTTCCTTTTGGCTATAAAAAGGTAGTGAGTGAAGGAAGACACCAAATCATTATCTAACTCTAGTAATACCTTTTGTTAAATTAACTTTAGTTTGGAAAGTTTTATTAATGCCTTAGTCCCACCCCACTTGTATCTTTTATAATGTCTTTTATTATAAACAAGTGATTTATATTTATTAGCCTTAAAGGTAATAAATCTCTAAGTTCATCTCGGAATAATTACTTAGCTAAGGGATAAGCAATACACTCTCTATTTCCTTAGAAAGTTTCTAGTTGCTTGCACCCTAAGATAATCATGTCAATTCTAATCATACATAAAATCATCAAGTATATTAGTTTTAATATGTTAGAATTATTTTAGGCATTAAATAACTTTGATTAATATTTAATTATGATATTGCATTTTATTTTAGTCAAATAAATGTACTATTCACTTTTTTTACAGATGCATGAACTTTAAATGCAATTTCACAATTCAAATATTAACCAAATCATGCACACTTGTGCCTAAAAGTAAGTTCAGGGTGTTAGCTTTCCAACGAGCTTTTACACACCCAATTTAGAGTTCAAATAAGAGAGAACAAATCAAAACAAAAACGGTGCGCTGATACAACTGTTAAGAAGCGGCCGTGAGTGCACAGCGGAAATTAAAAATTATGATGCCGCTATCCCTTTGCCCAAGACCCATTTGTTTTTATTATTCTACAAGCCTAAACATGTTACTATATATTCTAAGCATAAGAACGCATAAAACATGCAAAGAACATAAACTTAAACATGCTAACTATCATAAGAACTTCAATTAAAAATAAAGAAAGAAAAAGACTTACTTGAACCGAAGACTCCTCCAGTCCTCCCTCCAATCTACAAGATTTTTTCGAACTCAGCAAGCTCTTCCACGTTCCAAAGAGCAACCCAAGTGTGTGGCCTCCAAAGGTGCACACACCAAAGCCAAAACTCAACGGCAAGACTACGCCTTGAGTGCACAGGTATTTTGCCCTTGGTGCTAGCCTAGGAAAATACCTCAAAACCTTTAACTTGAGATTCCTCTAGTCAGTTAGACTTAAGGATCCTCAAAATCAGTGGCTTACTCTTAAACTTTAGAGTTGCTCACTTATATAAACCCAAGATATTAAAGGTTTTGGTGTAAAAATTTGTAAATAATTCCTTGGGTTTATATAGGTGCTCCAGAGACAACAAATTAATTAAGAATCCGATGTGGGATAAATGCTAATTAAATCTTAATATAGTGGTTTAATGAGATTATAAAACCCTAATAAGAGTTTGGGCCGAATTGGAATTCAAAAAAATAAAAATAAAAAAAAAAAACGCAGATTTATTTATTTATTTTCTTATTCATTTTTCCAATTCCCAAAGTGCCCCTATCATCATTCACCAATCCCTAAGCCACTTTGCAACCTCATAAATGATCTGTTCAATAATTAAACACATTGAACCATTTATGAACAATTCCTACAGCAATCATATATGTTGTTAAATTTGTACTGTGCACTGTTGACCATTGATTTCGACTTTGTTCTGTGTGATCTTTTGGGTTCCCCTCATGTTGGACATGAAATGAATCGTGATAATTTAATCGAACATAAATTATCCTCCGATCAGATGGTCGTTCGATTTTAATGACCAAGGTTGACATCTAGCAACATGCCAATGCCCCCAAATGAGAAGGAAAGATATATACCCATTCTGTATGTGATTTACATATGATACGGTCCCTCGCATCACTTTATCCCCACTGTTTGACCTAGGGTATGGAAATTGTTTACCCATATAGTCAAATGTATGATGTTGATAGTGTCATGAATCGTGCTAACCCGAAAATCTCACATGATTCTTCCACTGCGGCCACAGTCTCAAGCACTGATCACACATATCAACATGTGAACTGGAATACTACTCTTATAAGAAAATATTATCCGAGAGAGTGGTGATTCTCTGTTGTATCTTTAAAAAACTTCATGTGTTTCAACAAATGACCCAATCATACCCTTATGACCGGATCTTTTGAACTGGGGAAGGAGAATGTCAAAGTCATTTGATCCACACATAAGATTGTAAAGACCCAAGTCTAAGGACTAGTCATATAATCGATACATGAAAGTTCTCACAGAAACATAGGATAAACACTCCATGTGAAAAATTTCAGCGGTCAGTTCGATGGACACGAGCAACTCATGCATCCATGTGATACACCAAGCGAACGGATCTCCGCTAGTAGCCTATGAGATCGGCTACCCCACTTAAGGACAAATCATATCATCATGCTAGTCTCTCGCTTTGTGAACGCCCAGATTATTCACAAAACTATGACTAAGAACGTTTGAGAGTAATGATTTGTTGGACAATTATGACCCATAGCATCACTATTTGTACAGATCATGGTGTTGTTGTACAAATTAACTCTGTGATAATGGAGATTGCACTCTTATCATTTGTGATTAGATCACCTAGATGTATAAATGATAGGAGGTCTTTATGATTTGTTCCTGGATTGAGAATGATATGAGACAATATCAATCCATGAAGGATAAATCATTTAATATCCCTAGTCAGAGTATTATCGAGATTGGACATCGATAAATACGTAAAAGACTAGTATTACACTTGTGCGCGTTGTGAGGTCACAACGACATAGTTCTCATATATTTGGGTATATGATACTCATGCAAGTGTAATAGGAGGTTGTGTTTTACCGATGGTACGGGAAACAGCTTCGCTCTGGATAGACCCCCTCGGAATTCCATTGGTAGTATGACTATGTGTCTATGGAAGTCCGAAATCAGGGTAGGTGTATTTGGTCTTAACCTGAGACTTGCACCGCTAATACTTGCGATAATCAATGTAATTTGGTTGCGGTCGTCCAGGGCTTTAACCGGTTCTGTGTAAGCCAATGCTGGGTATATTGAGAATCGTAGTGTGTTGGGTGTGATGTCAAGACGGAAGTGTCACTCCAGTCATATGGAGATGATGGTCACGTAGGATACGATACTGGTTCTCTTAAGTACTGCAGTCATCGGGATAATATGACTAGGTCATAGTTATCTGATTATAGAGACTAGTTACCAGACATCTGACATGTGCTTCGTACGGGGCAGACACAATTCCAGCCCCAGGCCTAGCATGTGATCATCTGATACTGGACAGAAATACGCAATACCACGTATATTATGCCTGATATAGATCGCTTATTCCTGTAAGCATGTTTCCGGAGAATTGGGTAGGCATGGCGCTTTGCTAGAGGCCAACCTTGTCTTGTAAATCGGTATAAACGTAGTACTAGGTACTTAAGTGTTTGGATAGTCCGACGACCCGATTTACTGCCAACATATCCGGGGATCTCATGGGTCGCTTCCCGAAGATTCACCGATGACGTATGACTCGCACTTTAATTAATCTGGGATTAATTTAATGAGAGAGAAAATTAATATTGGATTAATAGCGGACATATTTTATCTGGGATAAAATATCACTAAAGAGAGAACGATTAATTTTGAATTAATCGGTAAAATAATATATTTGATATATTATACGAAATTGGATTTCGATGCATAATTAAAATTAGATTTTAATTCGGGCGAACGAATTATTAATTAGAATTAATTCGTTAGCGACGTGAATAGTGATTTCGCTAGGCGTAATCGTTTAATTACGACGCAACGGAAAATTCGTTAATTTGGAATTAGCGAACCCGAGCCCGGGATTGTTTGTGAGCGCATTCGCATTTCGAATTCGAGTGCGGCACGCAAGTCAAATCAAGCGTCAAATCATTAGTCACATCAAGCGTCAAATCACATGTCACTTTGAGTGATGTGACAATTGATTGATTGATGTGAGTTGATGTGAGATAATTGAAAGCATTTAATGCTTTGATTTTTGGAAAAAGTTTTTGGTAAATGGTTAATTAATTTTGGAATTTAAATAAAACCATTTACATTTTTCTTTTTCCCTCTCTCTCTCATGTACACGGTTTTCACCACTTTTTGGAGCCAAAACCTTCTTCTCTCTCATGCCTCTTCTCGTCTCTGTTTTTCTTCTGGTTTGACCGAAAAATGGCAAGAAGAGATGTGATGATTTTTATGGCAAAGAACATCACAAGTGCTAGCACACCATTGGAGATATACCAAGGTGATAGGGAAGTGATTTCATGAGCTTGGAGCTTCCATGGAGGATCACCCATGGCCGAATACAAGATGAAGAAAACAACCCACAGCCGAGCATTCCACCCTTTGAGCAGCTCACTGCCGAGCTTCACCAAATGGAGGAGGGCAGTTCGTTTTTCTTCTTCGCCGCATCTCAACCGATCCTTGTGAGTTTTTCCGCACCTCCTATGATTGTATTTACACTTGTTTCATGCTTTATTAATGATCTTGGGAAGCTTAGAGTAGACCAACAATGGTATCTGAGCCTTTGAAAGCATGAAATTGATTTTAGGGTTAAAATTGGGCAAAATGAATTTGGGCATGATTTAATGAAATTGGATGAATTAGTATGCTTAAATGTTGTTTAATTGATGATTGATTGGATCAATTTGATGAAAAAGTGTTTGGAAGAATTTTCCCCAATTTTGGTGTATTGACCGAAAATTAAGAACCCTAAATTGTCTTGGATTTTTTGTTTTTTGATTCATTGGATGACTTGAAAACAATTGGGATTTTGATTTAATGTTAATTTGGATTCAATTGGATTGGATATAAAATGGACATGAAAATCCTCATTGGCCGAGACTTTATGCATGAATAATTGGGTTTGATTTTGATCAAAATGTGTTGGACATGTTTTGTTGATGATAAGCATGATTAATTAGACAAATTTGGTGTTTTGGAAATATTGATTTGGGTAATTAATAATGCTATACACTTTAGGTAATTTAATTGAGAAATTTTGAATTTTTTGAATTAAATTAGTTGGGCTTACAATTGGATTTGGGCTTGTTAAGTTGTTATTGGGTTTATTGGGCTTTGTTGTACAAAGTTGGGTTTATGCAAAATTGGTTGGATCCAATTGGGCCCAAAACCGCATCCATAAAGCCCAAATGCGACTTCATGGACCTTTAAAGTTTAATTGGGCCTAATGGGCCTAATTGATTTCTGGGCTTATGGGGTACCCGGATTGGACTTTGGTTATCGGTTTGACCCGAGTTGACCAAAAGTCCATGCTTTAAGAAATTAATTAAAAGCCCATTGGACTTTAATTAAATTGATGTTGGACGTTAATCGGGCTTTGAGACCCGTTGCGATTAAATTTGGAATTTAAGTCGTAAAAGGTTTATTATTAAGTGTGGTATTTAATTGGAATTAAATAAGCGAATTAGAATTAAATGCATATTGAATTGGATTTAATTATGTAGTTTAATTTAATTCGAGAATTCGTACTTTGAGCACTTATTCACAAAACGAGTTTGACTCGAGCAAAATCAAATCGTTGTTTGAACATTGGATGGTCACTAATTATCAGATTAATTAATTTGATTAGATTGATTGATAACATGCTTGTGTGAATACATGGTTGCGATCCATGAATAATGTATATCGGATGGATATTAGATGGGTGGGACAATTTTAGAAATTGTTGTAATAAATTTGATTTATTAATTGGACCTGCGAGTCCAGCCTTATTACCTCTCTATCTTTGTATTCTCTTCTCACATATTCCCCTCAATGTAAATGAGGTTTCTTTAGAAGTGTAGTGTAACGGGTAGAAGTAATACATGTGCTAGCGGGAGAGAGAAAGTGAGAGATTGGATCTAGGATCAATGTGTAAAGTATCCATCCGCATATCATTATTATTTTTCATATGCGCTTTATTATGTGTTTAGAATGCATGTTTAAGGGTGTATGATGATGAGACCTTAACAAAGATAATAAATTGGTTGCCAATTTACACGCGAAAAACCCTCAAACAATATTAAGTGTTTTTCCTTCCATTGAGTGATTCTCACTCAAGATCCGAGACTGGCAATGGCTTGTTGGCCAAAGTCAAGGCCTTTGTTCGTCGAGGGTGTGTTTGAATCACGAGGGCTTTGTTCCATATCAGTGTCTTGTCCAAGTTGTGGTTTGTTGGCCAAAGTCAAGACCATTTCTTGTCCATCGACATTGATTACGAAGCTTTCCATGGTCAATGGGTCGCGCTTAACTGGGATCACTAAGTTTGTTGTGCCAAAGCCAAGGCTTAGTTGATTCAGAGGAAAAGGCTAGGTAATACATTGGATGTATTGGCATATATAAGATATATGTTTCAGACTTGGATGTCCCCCTACCAGATCTAGGAATTGGATTGGATCCAATTGATTTTAGAGATCTACCTAGTTAATTATCAAACAATTTGTTGGCCAAAGTCAAGATTGTGTGATATTTAACGGAATCCTAGCCCACTAGGAAACGCGGTTTCCCGAGTACTCGACAGAGGGTTAGAGGCTCGCCGAAAAATAGTGGGAGGCAAGAATTGAATTTGCAATGTTCGTTCAATTACTTGCCATACGCACTCAAACAATATCATTCGTCAAATCAATTAAATGTTAGTTGGACTAATATTTAAATTGTTGTTTTAATTAAAGCAGTTGGACTGTATTATAGTTGATTATATAATTGGATTATAGTAATCAATATATTTGAATTAATTAATTTCAATTTGCAGTTGATTTTATAATTGGATTATAGTAATCAATGTAATTGAGGTTAATTAATTTAAATTATATTTGATTATATAGTTGGACTATAATAATCATTATAATAAATAGTACCACAAATCGTTGATTAAATAGTTGGACTATTGGAATCAAGATAAATGAAAGATTAGTGTTTAAAACGTAATCCTGGGTGAAAATGTATTTAAACGACTATAATTTTTCAAATTGGGAATTATTTCAGGATGGTCCTGGAAAAATTAATAAGTTACTTTAGTGTGATAAAATAATATATTAATCCTAAGCCCGGAGTTAAGCAAATAGTAGAGCGTAATCTTGGAAGATTTATGTAATGATAACTTAAGTGCTTAATCCATTAAGCTTGTCACAGTAGACTCCTTAATTTCTGAATCAGAACTAAGGATTAGATCCTTAAAGTATGATAATGAAATTGAAGGATCTTCATAAAATCCATCTTTAGATTTTAGAAGTACTAAAATTGCAATTGATAACTCTTGGAGAGTTGAGACTATTCTCAAGGAGATAAAAGTCAAACTTTGCAATTAGGCAAGTAGCGCTAGTCGCACCTTACTTCGATATTCTAGAAACCTGAGGCTTGGCCAAAGGCTACTGGAATGTTGAAAAGGGCAAAGGCAATATCATTATAATCTTCTAGGAAGATAAATGATATATCCAAAAATGTCTGCCTTAAATGTGGCAAATGGGATCACGGAAGTGTGACTGCCGCTAGGACAAGGAGACATGAAGGAATAGAAGACGAGCAAGGCTCTGACTTAGCAAAGGCTTGACTTCAAATGTGTTGTCATTATAATTCATTACTAGTATTTAAAATTGGATTTTAGATACTTACTGTGATATATATATATATATATTGATGTTCAGAATCTGTTATGAACATGATACTGACTTCAATAGAGATTAATCTGCAAATTAGAAACGGGACGACTGTCGCTGTTTTAACCATAGATACATAAATTTAGGAACTACCTTTGGGTGTGTACTTAAATTAGGAAACTGTTATAATGTGACTAGATACATTATCTCTATATCAGTGTTTAACTCGCTGCGGGTGAACCTTTATATTCTAGAACACTAAAGTGTTTTATTATATAAAGATGATATTGAGATATACACATTAGATGTGAATAACAACATTTATATTTTGAATATAAATAAATCTCATAATATAACATGACAAACAAATAGCTCAAACTGATTTGATCAAAAGAAACTTTATTATGGCATTGTTTTCTGGGACACAATTAAACAAGAATCATATATCCACACTTTTGAAGAGTGGGTACCAGGAATAATTTGATTCCAATCAAATAAAGTCTGCGAATCTAGTTTATTGGGCAAAGTGCCTAAAACACTATTTACTTGGTAAAAATGTAAATGCCATCGATCTGATAGCCCTAGTTCATAGTGAAGCAAGTGGGCCCATGTCTAGCTAGGCTAGATGTGGATATGAATATTTCGTGACCTTACGGATGTAGCATCGCGTTATGGTTATGTGTTTCTTTTGAAGAACACAAATCAGAAACTTTTACAGTTTCGACACAAAAGAGACAAACAGATCGACTAAAGTATTAAACCGTCACGGTTAAACGTAATGGAAAATACTTAGACAATAAGTTTATAAAATACTTGAAAGAGTAAAATATTCTTTCAAATGAGGACTCCTCCCGGAACACGTCAAAGTGACGATGTGTCCGAACTGAGTAACCGAATTATGTTAGACATGATAAGGCTAATCATGAGTCACTCTGAGCTACCATTTCCTTCAACGGATAAGCTTTAAACAGTGCAATAACTTATTTAGAATAAGGTTCCATAAAAATCTGTTTGACAGATATCATATTAGATATGAACGGGAAAGAAACCGGGTTTCACATTCCTGATAATTTGGGAATGCTAGGCATATGTTTGGATGATACCAAACTAAACCCAAATTGGATAAGTGCCAAATGTAGGTTATCCTAGGGATACCATAAGTATTGTACTTATACAACTCACTGGAGAACAATTAGATTGTTACTCACCATGCGATTTTCCTAAGAGGAATACCGATATGCAGTGGTAAGTGGGAGGATAGTAAAACTCAATGAAAATCGGAGTAATATTATTCAAGGCATCGTCTCCTTAATGGAACATAAATAGTTCTTCAATGATGAAACTATTACCAATAATCTTTGAATACACAAGAACCGCATATGTCGGAGAGATTCAGAAAACAACCTGGGGTATGGGTTTCTGATCTCACCTCGTAAAGATGTCAATCTTTTGAGGTATACCAACTGACTACGTATGAGGAAGTGATACAAGGTATCGACTCCCTATTATGAAAAAATGTCATGAGTCCGAAATGGATTCCATGTAAATCAACATGTTTAGAACTAGTTGATGTATCGCAAGGCATTGCGCCTATTGGTACTATAAGTCTTCAAGGAAGACGTACATGGATGGCAACATACCAACATATAAAGCTAGGCTTTTAGTGGAAAGGTATCGTTATCAACATTGTGTTGATTACGATTCAACCTTTTAACTGTTGCCATGGTAAATCCATTTGGGTAATGCTTGCTAATGCTGCATGTCTCATTAGATGAAATATGACAGCTGAGCGGGAAAATCGCTTTCCTGAAAAGGAAACCTTTTGGAAGATGTTTACAACATCATGTCGGTTTTGTCGTACCAAAACTAGCAAACAAGGTTTGCAAGTTATTTGATCCATGTTTAGATTGAAGCAGACATAGGTTATTGGAATTATCATTTTGATGTAATCATAATAGTTTATGATTTAATTCAAAACGAAATGATTCTTGTGTATAAAGAAGGTTAGTGGGAGCGCACTGACAGTGGTTGTCCTATACAATAATGATAATATGTCATTTCTTGGAAATGATATTCCCATAAATAACTATCGGTGAAAGCTTGGCTTTCGAATACTCTCTGAGAAATCGTACATTGAAAAATGTACGCTACATTGTGTCTCATACGCTTTGAGCATATAAAGTCACAAATAGGCCAATCCAAGTGATAGTCACTGGATTGATGTTAAGAACATCCGTTAGTTTCTTAGAGAACTAATGATGCTGTCTTAGTCTATGGAGATGGAGAACTTGAAGTGACTGGGATCACTGTAGCAAGTTTCCTAAACCGATAAAACGACTATAAGTCGCAAACGGTACTATACAGTTTGAATAACGGTACAGTGAGCTTGAAATCTTCCAAGCAAGATACTGTTACCGTATAAACAACAAATGCGGGTTATTGCTGCAGCTGAAGTGGCAATAGAAGCCTTCTGGGTCGATAATAAATCTAATTAGATTAGATATAATTCTGTTAGTAGTTGAGCTAGGCTCGAGCACAGGCTAAAGAATTAATGGTCTCATCAACGATCCAGATACATACTTCGATAATCATCTGATTCGTTCGGATCATACATTGCGACGATGTGATGATCGAATAAATTGCATCAGACGATAGTCATACAAATCTGCTGACGAAAGCATTTCTTAGCAATTTGAGCCAACCGTACATAGTTCGGGTGTCAAACACTCGAGTGACTGGCTATAGGCCAAGTGGGAGATTGTTGGACAATTATGACCCATAGCGTCACTATTTGTACAGATCATGGTGTTGTTGTACAAATTAACTATGTGACAAAGGAGATTGCACTCTTATCATTTGTGATTAGATCACCTAGATGTATAAATGATAGGAGGTCATTATGATCTGTTCCTGGATTGAGAATGATATGAGACAGTATCAATCCACGAAGGATAAATCATTTAATATCCCTAGTCAGAGTATTATCAATATTGGACATCGATAAATACGTAAAAGACTATTATTACACTTGTGCGCGTTGTGAGGTCACAATGGCATAGTTCTCATATATTTGGGTATCAGATACTCATGCAAGTGTAATAGGAGGTTGGTTTTACCGATGGTATGGGAAACAGCTTTGCTCTAGATAGACCCCCTCGAAATTCCATTGGTAGTATGACTATGTGTCTATGGAAGTCTGAAATCAGGGTAGGTGTATTTGGTCTTAACCTGAGACTTGCACCGCTAATACTTGCGACAATCAATATACTTTGGTTGCGGTCGTCCAGGGCTTTAACCGGTTCTGTGTACGCCAATGCTTGGTATATTGAGAATCGTAGTATGTTGGGTGTGATGTCAGGACGAAAGTATCACTCCAGTCATATGGAGATGATGGTCACGTAGGATACGGTACTGGTTCTCTTAAGTACTACAATCATCGGGATAATATGACTAGGTCATAGTTATCTGATTATAGAGACTAGTTACCATACATCCGACATGTGCTTCGTAAGGGGTAGACACAATTCCAGCCCTAGGCCTAGCACGTGATCATCCGATACTGGACAGAAATACGCAATACCACGTATACTACGCCTGATATAGATCGTTTATTCCTGTAAGCATGTTTCCGGAGAATTGGGTAGGCATGGCGCTTTGCTAGAGGCCAACATTGTCTTGTAAATCGGTATAAACGTAGTACTAGGTACTTACGTGTTCGGATAGTCCGACGACCCGATTTACTGCCAACATATCCGGGGATCTCATGGGTCGCTTCCCAAAGATTAACCGATGACGTATGACTCACACTTTAAATAAACTGGGATTAATTTAATGAGAGAGAAAATTAATCTGGGATTAATAGCGGACATATTTTATCTGGGATAAAATATCAATTAAAGAGAGAACAAAATTTGGAATTAATCGATAAAATAAAATATTTGATATATTATACGAAATTGATTTCGACGCGGAATTAAAATTAGATTTTAATTCGGGCAAACGAATTAATTTAGAATTAATTCGTTAGCGACGTAAATAGTGATTTCGCTAGGCGTAATCGTTTAATTACGATGCAACTGAAAATTCGTTATTTTGGAATTAGTGAACCCGAGCCCGGGATTGTTTGCGAGAGCATTCGCATTTCGAATTCGAGTGCGACACGCAAGTCAAATCAAACGTCAAATCATTAGTCACATCAAGCGTCAAATCACATGTCACTTTGAGTGATGTGACAATTGATTTATTGATGTGAGATAATTGAAAGCATTAATGCTTTTCTTTTTGGAAAAAGTTTTTGGTAAATGGTTTATTAATTTTGGAAATTAATAAAACCATTTACTTTTTTCTTTTTCCTCTCTCTCTCATGTACATGGTTTTCACCCCTTTTTGGAGCCAAAACCTTTTTCTCTCCCACGCCTCTTCTCCTCTCTTTTTTTCTTTTGGTTTGACCGAAAAATGGCAAGAAGAGATGTGATGATTTTTGTGGCAAAGAACATCACAAGTGCTAGCACACCATTGGAGATATACCAAGGTGATATGGAAGTGATTTCATGAGCTTGGAATCACCTTTTGAAGCTTGGAGCTTGGAGCTTCCACGGAGGATCACCCATGGCCGAATACAAGATGAAGAAAACCACCCACAGCCGAGCAGTCCACCCTTTGAGCAGCTCACTGCTGAGTTTCACCAAATGGAGGAGGGCAGTTCGTTTTTCTTCTTCATTGCATCTCAAACGATCCTTGTGAGTTTTCCGCACCTCCTATGATTGTATTTACACTTGTTTCATGCTTTATTAATGATCTTGGGAAGCTTAGAGTAGACCAACATGATTCTCATAAGGCGTGGAGGCTATCATCTTATTACTCCAAGGGCTTTATTACAGTGTTTGATGATTCATATAATTTATGTAAGACACGTATAATAAAGATTGTCATTTTATTTATTAATGAAAATATTGCAAATACATGTACATATAGCCCATCCATAAGTTGGGTATAGGGCATATCCCTAACAGGTTTGGCTCTGATGCTCCTCCATATGGTGAACTTGTAGCTCTAGCGATGTTTACAACTTGCGTGCTAAGTGTTTCTAGGCTTTTGCACATTTTCTCCAACTTAGTATTCACTACTGAGTTAGCTCCAACTTCATAAATTCCTGTAATTCGTTGAATCATGCTCATTTCTATTGGTCACAATGAATTGTTATTAGCCATTTCTTCGATTAAGTCACAGGCTTGATCTTCTCCTTTTGCCATCAAAGCTCCTCTAATAGCAGCATCAATTGTGGTTCTCATTAGTACAGAAAGTCCATTATAGCAATTTTAGACTTGAAGCCATTTTGGAATCTCATGGTGAGGACATTTCCGGAGCAAATCTTTGTACCTTTCCCAAGCTTCGTAGAGAGTTTCTGAGTCAAGTTGTACAAAGGATGTGATGTCATTTCTCAGTTTTTCTATTCTAGCTGGTGGAAAGTACTTTGCAAGGAATTTGGTGGATAGAGTGTTCCAAGTTGTGATGGAACCTGCTGGTAGTGAATGTAGCCAAGCTTTTGCTCTGTCTTTAATGGAATATGGAAAAACTCGCAGTCTCATTGCTTCTTCTGATGCTCTATTATAATTGAAAGTGCCGCAAACTTCTACGAAGTTGCTGATGTGGGCATTAGGATCTTCAGTTTCATTCCCCCAAAACTGTACTGACTGTTGAATCATCTGAATGCATGTTTTGATGTCACATGTATTTACTGGTAAGGGAGGAAGTACAATACAGGAAATGAAGTCGTCAACCACCGGAATGGTTCTGTCACGAATGAGAATTGGTGGTGCAAATTCTAAAGGTTCAGGTTCCATGTTAACAATTGCTTCTTGCCCTTCTCGCCTTTCCCTTCTCAACTGTCTGATGGTTCTTTCAATCTATAGGTCAAGCGGTCAGAGTTCAAAGCTTCTGGTTCGTCTCATGTAATGTCTGAGAACCTGAAACACAAGAAAACAAAAATAATAAGTAAAAATAAATTAGATACAAGTAAAGTATCCAACCCTAAAACTAATAGTGAAAGATAAATAAGTCCCCGGCAACGGCGCCAAAAAATTAACCGGCGTAATCACACGCGTATAATGCAAGCGCACATATCGTTCAAGTAGTATAAAAAGTATCGATCCCACGAGGACTTAAAACCTTTTGTTATCAATTTATGAAGTTAAATATTTACAAGTATCTAATAGATTGATTGTTTAATTGAGTGGTGACTTTAAAATTAAAACAAATAAATAAAATTGCTTGAAAATAGATAAAAGAAAATTCAAATTTATAAAACTATCCAGGGTTGTTAATCCTTCCAATATCTTTTTAAAAGATGAAGTGGTTATTTTACGTTTGTGTGGTATATTGGTTTATTAACCTGGAACATGAAATTATGTAAAAGCCACTACTGATGGTCAAATACAAATACCCAATATAATCCAATCAATCATATTCCTATGTTAACCAAGTTATCTGAATTCATTAAGATTAAGTTCCAATTATGGCTACCCCTGCCCGACAGGTATATTCCTATCACGTAAGAAAATCTATTAAAGGGTTATATATCCTCAAGGAAGATCGTGGGCTATTGACTCTAGGGTTTAAACCTAAAATCCCCTTTCCAAGTTCATTTCAAGTTTACCGAATCAATCTTATAAATGGCCAGTTAACAAGAAACATTAAGACTAAGGATCAATAAATAAACTGTTATATTACCTAGACCATAAAATAACCCCTTATTAACTGGTGATATTGGAATTCATCACAACCCCAGATAATTGACTTAGTTACAACACATATTTACGGGTAGTAAAAGCTTAAATAAAATAAAAGACATAAAGTAAATTGCTGGAAATTAAATATTGAAAAGTAAATGATGGAAAGTAAATGCTGAAAAGTAAATGCTGAAAGTAAATCGCTGAAACGTAAATACTGAAAGTAAATTGCTGAAAAGTAAATTGCTGAAAAGTAAATAAAGTAAAAGTACAATAAAAGAAAATGTTGAGGTAAAATGATCCACTTTTATTATATTATTTTAGATATCTCCCTTAATATAATATATTAACTTTGCGTGATAATTACCAACCATCCATATAGGCAGTATCCTGATTAAGTCAAATTAAAAATTAATTACCAACCGACCAACCAGGCGGTATCCATGCTTTGTAAGGTTAAAACCAATTTATAATTAATTACCAACCGACCAATATGGCGGTATCCTCGTTAAGTCAGATTTTAAATAGTTATTATACTATAATTAGGGGAGATTAATCTAAATAGAAATAATAAAAGCTTTACATTTTACCCCAACAAGGGGGAGTTACCTCCTCATTGCTTGAAAAATAAAAACTGAAAAGTAAAGAAAGGAAAGTATTGTCCGTAAAAGTAAATTACTGAAAGTAAAAACTGAAAAGTAAAGAAAAGAAAGTGCGAAAGCGAAAATTAATTACTGAAAGCTGTAAATAAACAAACAAGATACAATCTTCTTAGTTATTCTTAAGGAATTTCAAAGTAGAAAGTATAAATTTACAAATGAAATGGCTTGGTATTTATAGGCAAAATTTTGCCTCCATCAAATCATCCACCAAATCCATTATTGATTGCTCCATTAATTGCTCCACCAAATCCATTATTAATTGCTATCATGTTTGGTGGGAGCTTGATTATTTTAAATTTTTTTTATTTTTTTTACTTTGAAAATGACTTTAATAATTACACATAACACACTTACGGATATTTCATCAATTTCGATCATGAAATCTCCAGAATTCGATATTATTTTGTTCTTCAAAGTTGTAGATATTTGAGGCTTATTTAATGTGGAACTTGAATCCGCTCAATCTAATATCGGAGTAAAAGGTTATGCCTAAAATACAACAGTTGTACAAAACTGGAATTTCTGAAACTGCACTTTGTTAGAACGCCCTTTCAAGTTTCCAATCTTCAAAATTAATATTTCAAGTCTAATTTTTGCCCTTATTTGACCCACATTTCGTCCTAAATGATTTCATTGAATCCCAATATTATTTTATCTACAAAATAAACTAAAACACATCAAAACGTTCATCAAACCCTAGTGGACGAGTTGTAGTCTCGTGAGGGCTTACAGCAACGATACCCAAAAACATTTACAAAAGTAAAAAGATAATAAAACTAATGCACAAAAAAGCAAAAAGCAAAAAGACAAGAGAAAAGAGAATAAAGAAGTTAGTGACTAAACAAATGAAACTTCTAATCCAAGTCAATAGTTGTTTTGTTTCTTTTTAAATTACCGAATAAGTAAATTCTCTCGATTATTTTTACCATTCTCCATATACACAGTCAACAAAATATTAATAAACTCATTTTGCCCACAATAGTCACGAGTGTAGTTGAAAAGAGAGTAATATTTTTGTCCTAAAGTTTTATCAGAATTCACATATTTTTTAAGCAATGGAGTAATTTTGTTTTTGTTTTTGTTTTTGATTTTTTTGAATTTTTTTTATATATAATATCTTCCATCTATGTAGCGAGCTTTGGGCCTGTGACTCCCAAAAACCAGTTGGTTTTAGGGCACTAGTTGTTAAGATACCCCTACGAACTTAATTACTCAGACTTCAGATATATATATTGTTTTTGCAACATCTTTGATCCATGTAGCGAGCTTTGGGCTAGTGACTCCCAAACTAGTTGGTTTTAGGGCACTAGGTGTTAAAACACCCTTACAGACTTAATAACTCGGATCTCAGACGTTTTTTTTTTACTCCATCGCTTTTTATAGATGCTTCCTCCAATTAAACTAGAGTACTGAATATTACAAACATTTCAATTACAGCTCATGTCTGTATATTACCATGTATGCTGATAATACCTGTCAACTGAGCAAATGAAGATTCATTTTAGTCAGTGTTATAGAGAATTCACAAATTAAATAATTTAGAAGGAAATAAAAAAAAATAAGTTGTTCCGAAATAGGTTGAGATACGTCTCAGGAATGGAAATTCCTTACACAGCTATCTCACACCAATTTCACCTGATTAATCAAATAAAAAAATAAAATACAAAATATTTTTTTGGTTTTTGTAAAATTTTTCAATTTTTTTGGCTTTTTTCGAAACATTTTGACTAAAAATAAAACAATAAAAATAAGATACAATTTAACTATTCTCCACCCCAAAACCTAATTGAGACATTGTCCCCAATGTCTTAAACAGTAGAAGAAGAGTTTAGAAAACCGTACCTGGTTAGCTGAAATTCTATATATAAATGAAAAGTTAAAGGTTAAGATCCAGATTTATCCGATGCCTCTTACCATGATCATTATCGGACCAGTTTATCTTGGAAAGAATGGGGTCAATTTGAGGTTCAAAGGCTAAGAATTGGTCAATTAAATCTAGGGCAATTCTGGTAGTAAAGAGGAATTCTTTTACAGGCTTTGACACGAACCCATTTCTCTGGCCATCATCAAGAAACACAAAGAAAATCATAAAATCCATCAACATTGTACAGTCCAAGCGGTTTCTGGTGTATGTTCAAGTTTGGCCCAATATAGCACTGTAAAAGTTTCCTCCTTCGTGCCCAAGCCTCATGGCAAAGCAATAAAAGCATCAGCATGGTTAATCATCTCTACCAGTCGTTCAGACATACCTGGCACGATTAGTTCCTTGCCGTTTGATGATCCAATAAGATTCGCCTCCGCCAAGGGTTTTGGGATGATTCCCAAGACTTGACTGCCTCCATCATGTACAGCTTTTGAAACTATCCCTATTAGATCAAGATTGCCACCGCCATTTACTAAGTGCATATTCCTTACAACAATGACTCGACCCAATTCCTGTACCGTTGTTACGTATTCTGGTTTAACACCAACACTGGTACCGTAAAACACACAGATGTTTTCAATCCGTCTTCTTGAAGTAGCTTCTATTTTTATCTGGATGCCTTCAAAGGTGCAATGATGAGTTGAATTTATAGAACCTGTAAAAGGGTGAGTAATAATAGCACAAGTATCTTCCAAAGGACGATTAGTAGCAAAATAGTAAATTGTGAAAGGTCAAAATGTAGCCTGGATCCTTTCGGACAAAAATAACAAAACAAATCACAATTATTAGGAAAAGACAAAGAGATATAATATTTACAATAATGTAACGGCTTGAATGACGTCTATGCGTCAGGGACAAGCTTCCCATCCAATTTTCTTATAAATTGGCAAACAGGGTCTTTTAGAGTCAGATTCCTGAGACTTAACTATTGTCTTTCTTTACGGAATTATGCATATAACATGCGAATTTCGTGATACGCATATCCACTGGGATGCGTCTCAAGAGTTTTAGATATGTCATCCAAATACTCCTTACTCAAGCCATCCCTAATGAAATTAATCTTATCTTCGCGGTTATCAGACACCATTCCTAAAGATCGACAATAAGTATCACAAAACATACGAGCACATTTATAAAAATCACACATTCTTTTGGCTCTTCTCTTTTTAACAAAGGTGTTCTACCTAAACCAGACAGATGTGAAATAAAAGAGTCAGAAGACTCACCTGCTGTAGGACACAGAAAATGGACGACGCATAGTGTTTCGGGCTCGCGGCCCGGTTGGGAGTACGGAGTAGCCCACGGGGGACTAAACCGGAGAATAATGGAGTCGCCACCCGGTGTGAACCGGGAAAATGATTTAAGGCCGCACTCACCCCTCGCAAGGGAAGACCTCAAACCGTTGGGTTCGATATGGTCCCTTACTTATGTCGTTTGTAATGAATGGATTTGTGCAATATTAACCAAGTCTACTCAACATACATGTTGGTCGAAGTAGTCTAAATTCTAGGTTTGCATGCTTCAACAGTAAACTTTTCATTACGACAAACATTCGACATCACACATCAAACATGCTACAAGAATGGTAATCTAAACATACCACAACTTAAATTTCTAATACAAAAGGTAAATAACTAAGTCATGCTGAAAATAAAATAACATGCTAATGGTCTAATCATGCTCAAATGCAACTTTGAGTGGAATGAAACATATGAATCTTTCAAGTGGTACGGGGCATTGTATCCCGAGTGCAAACCATATTACCGTCCATTCGGATTCAGCTATGGAATTTATATCCGGGTTTCCATCCAATATACCACCAAAGAACACATATTCCATTCACCCGAAATCACATCATACACTAATTAATGATATTCATACGACGAAAAAGTAAGTTACATGCTTTTCTACGTTACTAATTTACATAACCTAAAATAAATGACATGTAAAATTAATTATTCATGCTAATCATCATAAAACACATTTTTCTAAGTCATTATTTCATGTGAAGAAATCTAAACAACATGTTAAACTAATTATACATGCTAATCATCATAACACATTTTTCTAAGTCATATTTCATGTGAAGAAATTTAAACAACATGCTAAACTAATTATACATGCTAATCATCATAAAACACATTTTCCTAAGTCATTATTTCATGTGAAGAAATCTAAACAACATGCTAAACTAATTATTCATGCAAAAATACCATAAAATAAACTTCCTAAGTCATTATTTCATGTAAATAAATTTAGTAATAGGTGCCCTCAGGTCTAACCTTTGTGTCGTTCTTCGGAGGTGCGTTATACGGCCGTCGGAAGGGCTAAGTCACCACGATTTCACCGGTTCACTGGTTCGACGTTTTGCTCACTGTTTCGCTGTTTCGTCCACTGTTTCCACTTCGTTTCGCTGCGATTCAAGTCTCCACACTCAGCTCATTGATTGGCAGTGGATTAAGGTAGATTTTGGTGATTTTTGAGAGGCGTTGGACTGCCGTTTCCTCGGTTTACTCAAGGGTTTGCAAGTGCAGTTTTTGCTCACTGTTTTGGTGACTTTAGGGACTGTTTTGAGGGCTTTTGAGCTGCTGTTTTCGGGCGAATTTTGGAGAGTGTTTAGGGCAGTTTGTGCACTGGCTTGGGGGCTAAAATTAGGGTGATTTGGGTGTGCAATTTCCAGGGGCTAAATGGGGGCTAACCTGGATGTTTGTTTTTGGACTGTTTTTGGCGTGATGATGGGCTGAAATGGGGACTGTTTTGTGTGTTGGATGCAAGGGCAGTGAGGGGAAGCCGAATGGATGCTTTGTGCGTGAATATGTGAGGGTTAGGGGGCTGGATGGATGCTTGAAATGATCAGAGGCAGTGAATGGGAGGGCTTAGGCGTGACTTCAGGTCTTAAAGGAGGCAGTGAATGGCTTGGAAATAGGCAGCAGTGGCGTCACTTCTAAGTGAGATGAGGGGGCTGTTTTGTTCTCCTAAAATGCTTGGTTAATGCTTGATTTTTTTTGCTTGATGTCTATTGATATGTGCTCTTAATGTGTGCTAGGGGTTCCAAGGTGAAAAATGATGGTTTATATAGGCAAATGGGAGAGTGGTTATTGCATGGTGGGAGTATGGGTGCATGGGTTTGTGGTATGGGCATGTTTTACAAGTTTGTGTTTTGTTTGGAAGAATTGCTTTGTAGGAGGCATGGGTAGGGGGAATGGCTTGCATGGGTTTCTTGTTTGTTAGTGTTTTGTTTTGGAAGAATTGCTTTGTAGGAGGCATGGGTGGGGGGAATGGCTTGCATGGGTTTCTTGTTTGTTAGTGTTTTGTTTGGAAGAATTGCTTTGTAGGAGGCATGGGTGGGGGAATGGTTTGCATGGGTTTCTTGTTTGTTAGTGTTTTGGGTGAGGATGGTGATTGGTGGCTTTGTGAATTATTGTTTGTTGTTTGGTGTTTGGGAGGGAATTGTTTTGATAATTGTATGGTATGGGCGTGGGGTATGGTGGGGGAATGGTTATTTGTTTATTATTTTGTCAAAGTCGGGTGGAATGGTTAAAGTAAGTATGGTAGATGGGTAAATCATGTTTGAATAGTGTAAGGAGGGGTAATTTTAGTGTCATGGGCGTGGGCCTAATGGATGGTGGGCTTGGTGTTTGATTTATTTTGGTTTCATGGGCTTTGGATGTGGGTTTAGGTGTTTAGGTGGGCTTCGAATGGTTTGCGGTGATTTCAGGTTAAAGAAACGTTTTGAAACGAACATTCAACAAGCGAACTCCGAGCGAACTTAGCGAATTATTTCCAAAATGAGTCAACTCTTGACTTTCCCTTTCCGACGACCGTTTTCCGCGACTTCCACGACTAAAAGGTAGTGCCTCCGTATGAGGCTCATCATCGGGCTGATATGCAAAAAATGCAATGCCTACAGTCGCCCTCACTTTGATGGGATCTGTGCAGTGTGTGATAATGACAGTCCTATCAAAGTTCGTGCAATGCATTTTTACTTACCTGGCTCGCCAGCTGCCACCTGACTTGCCTGCTGTCTCGAACTGAGTTGATTGTGCGATGGGCACCTCGACCCTAGGACGCATCCTAGAACTGCTAATGACAACGGGGGCACCTCGACCCTCGAACTGATGATGTAGTGGGCACCTCGACCCAATACCGCTGACAATAGGGACCTCGCCCTGAATATGATGATGTAGTGGGCACCTCGACCCTGGGCACGCATCTCGACCCAATACCGCTGACAATAGGGACCTCGCCCTGAATATGATGATGTAGTGGGCACCTCGACCCTGGGCACGCATCTCGACCCGGAACTACAACGACAACGGGGCACCTCGACCCTGGGCACGCATCTCGACCCAATACCGCTGACAATAGGGACCTCGCCCTGAATATGATGATGTAGTGGGCACCTCGACCCTGGGCACGCATCTCGACCGGGAACTACAACCGACAACGGGGCACCTCGACCCTGGGCACGCATCTCGACCAATACCGCTGACAATAGGGACATCGCCCTGAATATGATGATGTAGTGGGCACCTCGACCCTGGGCACGCATCTCGACCCGGAACTACAATCGACAACGGGGGCACCTCGACCTTGGGCACGTATCTCGACCCAATACCGCTGACAATACGGACCTCGCCCTGAACTGATAATGATGTAGTGGGCTTCGCCCCCAAACTGATACTGATATGGGCCTCGCCCCCAGACCGATGCTGATTATGGGCCTCGCCCTCAAAGTGATGTGGGCCTCGCCCTCAGACTGATACTGATATGGGCCTCGCCTCCAGATTGCCATACCCGGCAAAGACTGATAATGATATGAATGATTTATTTCAAACTATACTGCTCTCCTCAAGACCATCCTGATAGCTAAACATATTTTTGTCCTCAACGAATGCTTCGTATCGAAACCAAAGAACCTTCAAAGTACTTGACATACTCAAATCCAATCTACTAAATGGGTGATCTGAACTAGACTCCCAGTGTGTGTGTGCTAAGGTTCTTTCGCAGTTTATTCCTTAAGTCGGCCAACTTGATGATTTCGCATCGGAGAATCGGACCAGTGGGTCTAACCAACCTGGATGTCTTGATCACATTCTGTGATTACTTCGGCATACTCAACATGATATGGTCTTCTTTTACTGCATCGTCTCTCTCTTTTCATTTTGGATTTTCTTTTTTCTTTTCTTTTTTTTCATTTTTTTTCTGACACACCTACCATTTAAGGTAGCATTTCTCCATGGTGGTCCTAATACTCGCCCATGGGTAGCTTCACGCTTATCGGTTATAAGTGGTCTATTTTTTTCTTTTTTTTTCTTTTTTTTTTTACTCACTCTGAGGAATTCTTCATTTCAACTGCTGATAATGTGGGCTTCGCCCCCTGAGATCCATACCCGGAACTCGTACTGACAGGGGCCTCAACCCAAAGGTTCCTACCCAATCCGACACTGTACTTAGTGTTGTTTCTGATTGGCTTGTCTCTGCCGCTTTCTCTTTTTCTTCTTCGTTGAAACCTGCGAGTACAAAACAACAGAATAAAAACGTGTGCATGTAATGTATACACATACATGTGTAGAGATACTCCATATTCTTGATGGGTGAGACCCTCATTGTGCTCCTCAGCGCCATGTGTTTCCTCCTACTGGTTTTCCTCTTCTGTTTGAAACCTGCAAACATAGAACAAACACAAGAATTGCAAGTACGTTACGTGTATGCATGCATGCATGAGTTTCCTATCCCGTCGGGTTAGTTCTTCTGCCAGGTCTTCTCTTTCTCAAGCAAAGTACTACTTCAATCTGTCTACGTTGATCGGCTCAGTGAACTCGTTCCCCTCCAAGTCTGATAGCTTCACTGCTCCATTTCCCATTACCTTCTGCACTATGTAAGGTCCTTCCCAGTTAGGTCTGAACTTTCCTCTTGGATCTGTCGTCGACGGCCTTGATTGCTTGAGTACCAAATCACCCTTTCTGATCTTGGTGGGGCGTACTTTCTTGTTGAATGCTCGGGCTAGTCTCTTCTGATATAACTGCATGTGATACAAAGACTTCGTTCTTTTCTCATCCAATAGTGCTAATTGATCAAACCTCTGTGCGGCCCACTCCTGTTCCGGTAAATCTGCCTCTGCTAATACCCTCATAGACTGTATTTCCACTTCTACTGGCAATACTGCTTCCATTCCATAGACCAAAGAGAAAGGTGTGGCCCCTGTTGCTGTTCTTACTGATGTTATGTACCCCCACAAAGCATATGGTAATTTCTCGGTCCAATCTCTGCAGTTCTCTGTCATCTTGGCTAAAATCGTCTTTATAGTCTTGTTGGCTGCCTCGACTGCCCCATTTGCCTATGGTCTGTATGGTGATGACTTGTGGTGGCCTATCCTGTACCTCTATAACATTGCCTTCGTCTCTCCTTGAAACTGAACTCCGTTGTCTGTCACTACATGATGCGGCATACCATACCGACAAATGAGGTTCCGAGCTATAAACTTTGCCATCTGTTTTGCTGTGACGTTGCGGAATGATTCGGCTTCCACCCAATTCGAGAAGTAATCTACGGCCACTAATATGAAGCGATGCCCATTCGATGCATTCGGTCGAATTTCTCCAATCATATCAATTCCTCATGCTGCGAAAGGCCACGGCTCTGACAACCCGTGCAACTCTGTGTGCGGTAAGTGATTCAAATTATCGTGTGCTTGACAGTCATGACAGTGCTTTACCATTTTCGCGCAGTCTGTTTCCATGGTTGACCAATAAAAACCTTGTCTCACATCTTTCGGGACAGATTCAACCCGTTCATGTGCGGACCACATACCCCGGCGTGTATTTCTTCCATTACATGTTGGGCTTCTTTCTTTCTCAAACACTTCAACTGAATACCATTTTCCTGCCTCTTGTACAGTTCCCCTTTCAAAATCACATACTGGGAAGCCAACTTCTGAATGGCTACTCTGTCTTTTCTGCCTGCCCCTTCCGGGAGTTCACCATGTTCCAGATACCTCCGAATGTCATAATACCAAGGTTTACCATCGTCGACCTCAACTTCCAGAATTCTTTCTATCTCATAAACGGGTTTGCTTGCTGTTGTCAGTATCAACGGTCTCATCTCTAACTTTTCTGGATTTTCCCAAGTCGCTGCAAGTGTAGCCAATGCATCTGCCATCTGATTCTCTTCTCTCGGTAAGTGCTGAAACTTACACTCGGGGATAACCTGTGCCAACTTTCTAAGGTGTGAAAGAGGTAAGGCTTCAACCGTTCTTCTTTCAATTCCCATTCTCCTCGCATCTGCTGGACTACCAACATAGAATCTCCGTAGACTTCCACACTCCCGGCCTTTAAGGCTATCAATGCTGTCAAACCAAAAGCACATGCTTCATACTCGGCCATGTTATTAGTCACTCTGAATGTCAACCTCTGGCCAAAGGCAAAGTCTCTCCTTCGGGGGTTACTATCACGATCCCAATTCCGGCTCCCTTGTAATTCACCGCTCCGTCAAAATACATCTTCCATCTCTGAACTGTTATTGCTTGGATCTCTTCATCTGGAAATTCAAACTTATACTGATCCCCTCAACAGGTTGCAATGCCATAAACTCTGCTACTGCTCGCCCTTTGATCACATTGGAGGTGAGATACTCAATGTCAAACTCTGTCAGCAATACCAACCATTTGCCCAATTTCCCCACTAGCGAAGGCACTGAATGCAGATACTTCAGAGGATTCTCCTTTGCTACTACCTGGATTTTGTAAGACTGAAAAATAATGCCGCAATTTTCTGGAAGCCCATACCACTGCAAGACAGATCTTCTCGACTTCCTGATATCGAGCCTCATACGGGAGCATCTTCTCACTCAGATAGTAAACTGCATGTTCTACCCCTGTCTCATCTGCATGTACCATCATTGCCCCCAGTGCTTCTGATTCTATAGCCAAATACAATATCAAAGGTCTGCCCGGTCACGGAGGTTTCAATACAGGAGGCTTTACCAAGTACTCTCTGATTTTGTCGAAGGCTGTCTGACACTGTTCATTCCATCTCACTGACTGATCTTTTTTCAACAGTTTGAAGAAAGGCTCACATGCTGATGTCAACTTGGCGATGAACCGACTGATGTACTGAATCTTCCCCAGGAATGCTCTGACTTCTTTTTCTATCTTCGGTGCAGGCATTTCTGTGATTGCTTTGATCTTCTCAGAGTCTACCTCTATTCCGCCCATTCCCACTGTATGACCAAGCAATTTTCCTGACGTCACCCCAAACACACATTTTTTTGGATTAAGCCGCAGGTTGTACTTATCAACCCTCTGGAGGAACCTTTCCAGTGCTTTAATATGCCCAGATCTTGTCTCTGATTTCACCATCATGTCATCCACATACACCTCAATCTCTTTGTACATCAAGTCATGGAAAAGCGTAGTGGCCATCCCTTGATAAGTAGCTCCTGCATTCTTGAGTCCAAACGGCATTACCTTGTAACAATAAGTACCCCACTCAGTAACAAATGCAGTCTTGTGTTTGTCTTCCTCAGCCATAAGGACCTGATTGTAACCTGAAAACCCATCTGCAAATGAATACATAACAGATAAAGCCGCACTATCAACCAGAACATCTATATGCGGCAGAGGGAAATCATCTTTCGGACAAGCCTTGTTGAGATCTCTGTAGTCTACACACATTCTGACCTTCCCGTCTTTCTTTGGCACCGGCACTATATTAGCCAACCACTCCGGATATTTTACTACTTCCAGAACCCCACATCTATCTGTTTCTTAACTTCCTCTCTGACTTTCTCAGCCCATTCTGGTCTCATCCGTCGGATTTTCTGTTTTACTGGCCTCATATTGGATAAGTTGGTATTGTGTGTTGGGCAATGTTTCTGTTTACCCCAGGCATGTCCTCATAGGACCAAGCAAACACTTTGGCATATCTGACCAACACTTCTTCTAGTTTCTCCCTTCCTCAGAGGTAACTTCACTTCCAATCAGAATTTTCTTGGGGTTCTCAAGCGTACCCAAGTTAAATGTAGTAGTTCTGGCCGAACTGATATCAAATATGCTTGATTCGTGCAGAGTAAATGGAAATGACTCAGGCAAGTAAGCAAAAGAAACGTCTTTATTATTGGATAATGCATAAGTACATTCAAACAAATCAGGAAGGTAAATGTCTTCATCATCTATAGACACTTCTTCCTCTGCAATCAGGTCTTCCTCAGGCTTTTCTTCCTCTCCCAGAGTCAGGCTCTCCAACTTCATCAATTCTTCTTCCCAATTTCTGCTTCCACAGTTCTTTAGTCAGCGGTTTCTCACCCAACAAATCCTGGAAGATCTCAAATCCAGGCACCACAATCCCATTAACTTCCAAAGGCTCAGGTCTCCCCTTGATATCCTGAAGCTTCACAAAACATTCCATCAGCTTCAGGTCCTTTTTCTTGACCTTCGGCTTTTCTTCATCAGATTTGTACCCCAAACCCTTCCGAGTAGTCTGTCCTCTGAAATCTGGCAATGTTGAACCTTCACCTGGCTCAAACATCATTTTTTTCATGATCCCAGCCACCCTAGGATCCACCCACTCCTCAAAAGTAGCTGACACATGAAACCTCGTGAAAGGTTGTATCTCCAAGGTGGCTACGTCATTATCTATCTCAGCCCGGATAGTAACAATTTCTCCCTCATACGGGAACTTGATCATCTGATGTAAAGTGGATGGACGCCCCCAAGTTTGTGGAACCAAGGCCTTCCCAACAATAAGGCGAAAGTAGCCGGGATGTCTAGTACCGTGAACTCAACCTCATTTTCAATGGGCCTACCTTGACCATAGCTACAAAAGTACCCTCAACTCCCCTTTTACTGTCATCATAAGCCTTAATAGTCATGCTGAAGGGGTCCAAGTCTGTTGCTTTCATACCCAATCTCGCCAGAATTTTCAGCGGGCACACATTGATGGACGAGCCGTCATCCACCATCACACATGAAGTTCTCTTGCCCCTCACCTCGGCCCTGATAAATAGAGGCCTATTATGACTTCTCCCCTCCGCCGGGAGTTCATCCTCAGAAAAAGATATATGCAAAGCCTCTTTCTGAACCGACCCAACAAACATTGCAGGGTTGGCATCTTCCGGTACCACAATCTTGCTCAAGGCCTCAACCATGGCCTGCCTATGCTCTCGAGATTCACATAATAGTTCCCAGATACTCACTTGTGCTCTAGTCTTCCTCAATTGCCTTAGCACTATATCCCCATCAGTATTTTCTACAGTCTCAACCACTTCTCTACCATCTGTCAAAACTTCCTTACCCTTTTCTGCCATATCATTGTAAAAACGACCGCTGCGCGTCATTCCCCTCACTTCTTCCTCATCACTGCTAGAGAAATCAAGCCAAAAGCTTTTCCCCTGCTCAGTCTCATATTCACTAGTACTATCCCAGATTCCCAGGCAAAAGGCTTAAGGGTGAAAGGATTTTAGGACAATGTCTTCTGGGAGGCCAGAATTGATCATATAGGTTGGTGGTGGTACGACACGGTAGTTGGGTAAGGGGTTTCTGTGTGTGTCAGGCTATTCTGTTTCTGGGTTAGGTATTTTCTTGGAGTCTATCAGGTCTTGGATTTCATGGCGGAGTCGGGCACAGTTGTCGGTGTCATGGCCCTTTTGTTGGTGAAAGTGACAGTACTGGTTCAGGTTATAATGTGGTGGTAGGGGATTAGGAAGTGGTCGTGGTTCCAAGGGTGACAGAAGACCTTGTCTCTTCAATTTCTCCAATACTTTGGACAAGGGCCTACCCAAGTTGGAGAATCTCCGGTTCCGGATAGTGGCAATCTCAGCAGAAATGGGCTTTGTTCCCGATGTCCTCCCAATGGGCCTCCTGTTCAGACCATAGAATTTTCTGTTTTCGGCCTCTTCTTCCTCAATATCCATGATAGTTTCCCTCAACTGCCAAAAATCAGTAATCATGGAGGTCATCCTCCTTAGCTTCCCATAGATGGATGGCTTGGTGCCCTTGATGATCATTTTAATCTGGTCCTTCTCTGAGGGCCTAGTCTGCATTTTCAACAACTGACCCCTCCATCGGTCCACGTACTCCTTAAAACTCTCCTCCGATTTCTGCTTAACATTCTCCAGATCACGGAGTGACAGATCGATCTCTAGGTCAGTGACATACTGCTTCAGGAAAGCATCAGCCAACTCCCTCCAATCTTCCTTCACTTTCTTCTCCAAATGTGGTACCACACCACGGGAGCTCCCTCGAGCGACATTCCAAACATTTTCTGCACTTGGCGCTGAGATAAGCCAACTGAACTCATGACTGATACAAACTGTCGGAGATGCACCCTTGGATCCCCATTCCCGTTAAACTTAGCCATATCAGGCATCTTGAACTGTGACGACAACTGTTCCTCGAAAGTCAGTGTGTCATAATCCAGCAAATCTTCATTCTTACCCCTCATCTTGCGGCTAACTGACTCAACCTGATCCCGAAGCTTCTGTAACTCTGCCTGAGACCCAGATACTCTACCTGCTGCATACTCTGCCATATCATCATCAAAAGTGGGGATATCATCCCCCAATCTGTTCGAAGGTTCCTCTTGCCTTACATCCCCAGAACTACCCCCAGCACGAGGCACAGCCATACCAGCCATAACAGTAGTCAAGGCTTGCAACTGTTCAGTGACCTTGGCGAGACCGTTCTCTAACTGATCCATATGGGATACCTCATTACCAGATTCACTCATGACTATTACTGTTCTTTTAATGAGCCTTGTCCCTTCTCTAACCCAAACGGTATCTATGATGTCTTTTTGAGACATAGAAGGTGTTAACATGACATATGTATGTATGAGGTGCATGAGATGCATGTAATATATATAACATACTAAATCAACTAAAATTTTCAAACAAATCGACCCGTTATCATTTTAGAAGCTTTTGGGCTAACTATCATAGGAGTGAACTCGTCCCAGTTTAAATGGCCCAACGAGTACACATCTCATGGCAAGGAGCCCAACTAATTCCAAATGGCGATGGTCCAAACACAATCACAAAGTGGCCCATCAATCACTTAGAAGCCTTTGGCCCAATCGTCATAAAATACGTTCTTGTCCCAGTTTAAATGGCCCAACAAGCCCATATCCCAGGACAAATGGTCCAAATGGATCCAAACGGCGATGTTCCCAAACACAGGGATAAAAGAAAGATAATGCAAACATAAAACAATGATTTCTACAGAATGGCCCATCAACATTTTAGAAGCTTTGGGCCTAATGGTCATAAGGTACGAACTCGCCCCAGTTTAAATGGCCCAGCAAGTTCGCATTTCTGACAATAGCCCAACTGCATCCAAATGAGGATGGTCCATAAGCACATATTCAAGGAAATAATTGTTACTTTAACCATACAATCCCGATCTATAGGTGGGTTCACAGGAGTGTAGACAAAGGCTCTCATCGGCGAAGGATGGCCCACAACTAGGTCTCCCCAATCAAGGGTTCGAGCAACCAAGTGAGCGCACCCTTTTTTATACACTAAGGTACGTGTCAATGAGCTATGGTGTGTGACTGACTGTCAAATGGATTTCCCGTTGTAGATTCCCCAGAGGGAAGGTAGAGCGAGGCTCACTTAAATACCCAAGCCTCTTAGGCTCTTATCGCTTGGTGTCAGGAATAAACAACGAGTCCTCCAAATTAGTCCATCACAATAGGCTACGAGTAGATGGCTATCTAGGTGCCTTCACAGCTTTTCCTTCTAGAAAGGTAGTGAATGAAGGAAGACACCAAACCATTACCTAGCCTCAAAATGCCTTTGATTAAACTCCTTAAACCCACGGTAGACATGATTAATTAAAACACAAATCACAAAAATTACAAGACATTATTTCGGGGCCGATTCTCTATCCCCAGTGGAATCGCCAGACTGTAGGACACAGAAAATGGACGACGCATGCTGTTTCGGGCTCGCGGCCCGGTTGGGAGTACGGAGTAGCCCACGGGGGACTAAACCGGGGAATAATGGAGTCGCCACCCGGTGTGAACCGGGAAAATGATTTAAGGCCGCACTCACCCCTCGCAAGGGAAGACCTCAAACCGTTGGGTTCGGAATGGTCCCTTACTTATGTTGTTTGTAATGAATGGATTTGTGCAATATTAACCAAGTCTACTCAACATACATGTTGGTCGAAGTAGTCTAAATTCTAGGTTTGCATGCTTCAACAGTAAACTTTTCATTACGACAAACATTCGACATCACACATCAAACATGCTACAAGAATGGTAATCTAAACATACCACAACTTAAATTCCTAATACAAAAGGTAAATAACTAAGTCATGCTGAAAGTAAAATAACATTCTAATGGTCTAATCATGCTCAAATGCAAGTTTGAGTGGAATGAAACATATGAATCTTTCAAGTGGTACGGGGCATTGTATCCCGAGTGCAAACCATATTACCGTCCATTCGGATTCGGCTATGGAATTTATGTCCGGGTTTCCATCCAATATACCACCAAAGAACACATATTCCATTCACCCGAAATCACATCATACACTAATTAATGATATTCATACGACGGAAAAGTAAGTTACATGCTTTTCTACGTTACTAATTTACATAACCTAAAATATGACATGTTAAATTAATTATTCATGCTAATCATCATAAAACACATTTTTCTAAGTCATTATTTCATGTGAAGAAATCTAAACAACATGCTAAACTAATTATACATGCTAATCATCATAAAACATATTTTTCTAAGTCATTATTTCATGTGAAGAAATCTAAACAACATGCTAAACTAATTATACATGCTAATCATCATAAAACACATTTTCCTAAGTCATTATTTCATGTGAAGAAATCTAAACAACATGCTAAACTAATTATTCATGCAAAAATACCATAAAATAAACTTCCTAAGTCATTATTTCATGTAAATAAATTTAGTAATAGGTGCCCTCAGGTCTAACCTTTTGTGTCATTCTTCGGAGGTACGTTATACGGCCGTCGGAAGGGCTAAGTCACCACGATTTCACAGGTTCACTGGTTCGACGTTTTGCTCACTGTTTCGCTGTTTCGTCCGCTGTTTCCACTTCGTTTCGCTGCGATTCAAGTCTCCACACTCAGCTCACTGATTGGCAGTGGATTAAGGTCAATTTTGGTGATTTTTGAGAGGCGTTGGACTGCCGTTTGCTCGGTTTACTCAAGGGTTTGCAAGTGCAGTTTTTGCTCACTGTTTTGGTGACTTTAGGGACTGTTTTTAGGGATTTTGAGCTGCTGTTTTCGGGCGAATTTTGGAGAGTGTTTAGGGCAGTTTGTGCACTGGCTTGGGGGCTAAAATTAGGGTGATTTGGGTGCAATTTCCAGGGGCTAAATGGGGGCTAACCTGGATGTGTTTTCTGGACTGTTTTTGGCGTGATGATGGGCTGAAATGGGGACTGTTTTGTGTGTTGGATGCAAGGGCAGTGAGGGGAAGCCGAATGGATGCTTTGTGCGTGAATATGTGAGGGTTAGGGGGCTGGATGGATGCTTGAAATGATCAGAGGCAGTGAATGGGAGGGCTTAGGCGTGACTTCAGGTCTTAAAGGAGGCAGTGAATGGCTTGGAAATAGGCAGCAGTGGCGTCACTTCTAAGGGAGATGAGGGGGCTGTTTTGTTCTCCTAAAATGCTTGGTTAATGCTTGATTTTTTTTGCTTGATGTCTCTTGATATGTGCTCTTAATGTATGCTAGGGGTTCCAAGGTGAAAAATGATGGTTTATATAGGCAAATGGGAGAGTGGTTATTGCATGGTGGGAGTATGGGTGCATGGGTGTGGTATATGGGCATGTTTTACAAGTTTGTGTTTTGTTTGGAAGAATTGCTTTGTAGGAGGCATGGGTAGGGGGAATGGCTTGCATGGGTTTCTTGTTTGTTAGTGTTTTGTTTGGAAGAATTGCTTTGTAGGAGGCATGGGTGGGGGGGATGGCTTGCATGGGTTTCTTGTTTGTTAGTGTTTTGTTTGGAAGAATTGCTTTGTAGGAGGGCATGGGGGGGGAATGGTTTGCATGGGTTTCTTGTTTGTTAGTGTTTTGGGTGAGGATGGTGATTGTGGCTTGTGAATTATTGTTTGTTGTTTGGTGTTGGGAGGGAATTGTTTTGATAATTGTATGGTATGGGCGTGGGGTATGGTGGGGGAATGGTTATTTATATTATTTGTCAAAGTGGGGTGGAATGGTTAAAGTAAGTATGGTAGATGGGTAAATCATGTTTGAATAGTGTAAGGAGGGGTAATTTTAGTGTCATGGGCGTGGGCCTAATGGATGGTGGGCTTGGTGTTTGATTTATTTTGGTTTCATGGGCTTTGGATGTGGGTTTAGGTGTTTAGGTGGGCTTAGAATGGTTTGCGGTGATTTCGGGTTAAAGAAATGTTTTGAAACGAACATTCAACAAGCGAACTCCGAGCGAACTTAGCGAATTATTTCCAAAATGAGTCAACTCTTGACTTTCCCTTTCCGACGACCGTTTTCCGCGACTTCCACGACTAAAAGGTAGTGCCTTCGTATGAGGTTCATCATCGGGCTGATATGCTAAAAATGCAATGCCTACACCTGCCAATCGGACTCGTGCTTCAATAATACAACGAATGTCAGTAGGCATACCTTTGATCATTAGTAGTCTCATCCGTATCAAGCGAGCTTTGTAAACTTTCATCAGAGAATTTTGGGGGAGAGAAGGAAATTGCTTGTGAAGATTTATGAGAGCATCTTCTATCTTGAAATGACTTAACCTGAAAAAACTAAACACATAAAAATTAAAAGACACCAAATCATAATATATACACAAATTGCATGGGTTGCCTCCCAGCTAGCGCTAAGTTTAAAGGCGTCAGCTAGATATGACTCATAAATGTTAGGCTGGATCTGAAAGTGTGCAGTTTCTTTTTGTCGCTCAAATGATTCTCCCCAGTAGTGCTTGATATGCTTGTTTTTAACCTTGAATGTTTTGTTGGAGTCGGGATCATGTAAATCAACGGCTCTAACTGGTAAAACCTTGGTGATTAGGAATGGACCTGACCACCAAGATTTTGGCTTCCATGGGAGGAGTTTCATCCTTGATTTGTTTAACAGTAATTGCTGCCCTGGTTCCAGTTGTATGATCACTAATTTCTCATAATGTTTCTTCCTGGCCTTTTCTTTGTACAGTTTGGCATTCTCAAAAGGTTGAATGTGAAATTCCTCCAATTCATTAAGCTGGTGCAACTGTTTCTCTTCTGTTGCTTGTATTGCAAGAATAGGCTTCGTTAGTACGCAATACGCTTTATCTTCGTGCTTCACAGACAGTTTGTTAGTAGAACTTTGAATTGCATTGGAGTTCTAGATGGTACTATGTATCATATCAAGTCTGAAACATTCCTCCTTCTTTTCATCATCCGGGAAATTCATGGCTTTGAAAACATTGAATATTACTTTTGGTCTTGTACCCTCATGGTTAGTTCTCTTTTTTGTATATCAATAATGGTTCAACCTGTAGCCAAGAATGGTCTCCCGAGGATGATCGGCACATCTTCATCTTCCTTCATATCAAGGACAATAAAATCTGCTAGGAAAATGAATTTGTCAACTTTGACCAGCACATCTTCAACTACACCTCTCGGAAATACGAGCGTTCTATCTCCAAGTTGTAGAGAGACTGAAGTTGGCATTGTTTCTCCAATCTGCAGTTTCTTGTAGATAGAAAAATACATCAAGTTAACACTTGCACCTAAATCACACAAAGCCTTACCGAAGTCATGTTCTCATATGGTGCATGAGATAGTAAAACTGCTAGGATCTTTCAACTTCGGGGGAAGTTTCCTCTGAATGATTGCACTGCATTCTTCTATCAATGCTATTATCTCGTAATCTCCTGATCTCCATTTTCGTGAAAGAAGTCTTTCAGGAATTTGACATAGCTGGGAATTTGTTCCAATGCTTCTGCAAATGGAATGTTGATATGCAGCTTTTTGAAAACCTCCAAGAATCGAGCAAACTGCTTGTCTAGTTTGTTTTTCTGGAGACGCTGTGGAAAAGGTGGAGGTGGAGTGAATTTTTCTTGATCTTTTTCCTTTGCTTCTTTTTCCTCCATCTGTGGAACTGCATCCTTAGGAACCTCTTCAATTGTTGCCTTGATTCCAACATCTTTGTTGATTTCAGTACCATTTTTCAAAGTAATGGCTTGGCATTGCTCATTCCCTCGGTTCCTTGGATTTGGTTCTGTGTTGCTAGGAAGGTTCCCTGACGGTCTGTAACTCTGAGCATTAGCCAGTTGTCCAATTTGATTACCCAGTGCTTTGATGGAAGCAGATTGTCTTTGAAAAATAGCAACATATGCTGCTTGTTGCTTTTTGAACATCTCAGCAATCCATTCTTTCATTTCTTGTTCTTTTTCAAACTCTTGAATTTTGTTTTGCTGTTAAAATCCAGGTGGTGGATTATTCTTTTACCCTGAATTGTTGCTCCATGAAAAATTAGGATGATTCCTTCACCCTAGATTATAGGTGTTGGAATATGGATTGTTCCCATGTATATTGAAATTGTTGACATAGTTCATTGTTTCTTCATGTTGGTTTGGTTGGGAAGCGGCGCGAGTGCGCAGTGGAAAATTAAAAATTATGATGCCGCTACCCCTTTGGCCAAGACACATTTGTTTTGATTATTCTACAAGCTTATTGTTGGTTTCTATAATTAGTCCCAAAGAAAGAATAAGCCATAGAAATACAAATATCATACATGCAAAGCTTGAAGCATGGCGGAATCATACTTACAAAGCTTTGTGACGAATATGATGAAGAAAATCCTTGAGTCTTCAAGGTGGATGTTTTTCGGCCAAGAACAAGAATGAGAAAAGCTTCAAGTCTTGGAGCTGTTTTCGGCCAAGAACAACAGTGTGAGAAGCTTCAAATCTTCTAGTACTCCAAGCTCCAAGGATGTTTCCCTATCACCTCTTTTGATCCCTTATTGTGCTAGCAAAATGGAGAAATGAAAAACAATTTTTCTGCCATGGATGAAGCTCACGGCGTGAGCAAGAAGAAGGAGAGGAAGTGTGCCTTTTCAATTTTCAATTTCTCTTTTTATTTGTTTCAAAAACCGTGAGAAAGAAAGAGAAAAGCAATGATGAGATATGATTTACCAAAATGAATTTTTAATTAAAAAACCTTCAAAAACCGTGAAAGGTTTTCCCTCCAAAAAATTCATTAAATGGCATCATCTTATTACATTGAGAATAGAGACAATGTATCATCCCATAAAGGTGACTAGATACATCCATCATCTATTCGTGTCAAGTAATGAGACTTCGCGATGTGATTTGCGGATCCTACTCGTTTCAAAATACGAATGTGTTCGCAAACACTTTCGGGCTCGGTTTCGCTAATTCCGAATTAACGCATTTCCGTTGCGACGAGAATTAAATAATTTCGCCTAGCGAAATTACTATTCAGATCGCTAACGAATTAATTCTAAATTAATTCGTTTGCCCGAATTAAAATCCGATTTTAATTTCGCGTCAAAATCTAATTTCGTTTAATAATATATCGAATATTTTATTTTATCGATTAATTCCAAATTAATCGTTATCTCTCTCCTAATAAGGCATTTTATCCAAGATAAAGTTTCTCCGTAATTAATCCAAGATTAATAAAGTTCGAATCAAACATCATAGGTGAATCTTCAGGAAGCGACCCAAGAGATCTCCGGATATGTTGGCAGTAAATACGGTCGTTGGATAATCCAAACACGTACGTACCTCGTACTACGTTTTTACCGATTTACAAGACAAGGTTGGCTTCTAGCAAAGCGCCATGCCTACCCAATTCTCCAGAAATATTCTTATTGGAATATTAGATCTTTATCAAGCGTAGTATACCGTAGTATCGCGTACATCGATCCAGTATCGGACGATCACATGTTAGGCCTGGGGCTGGAAATGTGTATGCCCCGTATGAAACATATATCGGATATCAAACAACTAGTCTCTTTAAATCGGACAATCCTGACCTGGTCATATTGTCCCGACGGTTGCAACCTTTTATAGAGAACTAGTTCTGTATCCTGCGTGATCATCATCTCCATATGTCTGAAGTGATACTTCCATCTTGACATCACATCCAGTACACTACGATTCTCGATAAACCCAGAAGAGGCGTACACAGAACCGGTTAAAGCCCCGAACCACCAAAACCAAAGTTTACCGATTGTCGCAAGTACTAGCGATGCAAGTCTCAGGTTAAGACCATATACACCTACCCTGATGCGGCCTCCCATAGACACGCAGACATACTACCAATGGGATTCCGCGGGGTCTGTCCAGAGCGAAGCTGTTTTCCGTACCATCGGCAAAACACAACCTCCTATCGCACTCGCATAAGTATCCAATACTTAAATATATGAGAACTATGCCGTTGTGCCATCACAACTCGCACAAGTGCAATACTTGTCTATTCCGCATTATCGATGTCCGATCTCGATAATACTCCGACTAGGGATATTTAATGATTAAACCTTTTATATTGATACTGTCTCATATCATCTCAATACGGAACTAATCATATGGACTTTTGCCATTAATATATCAAAGTAAATAATTTTACAAAACGGCAAAAGGCAATTTCATTATCACATAGTTAATTTTGTACAATAATACAATATCATTTACAAAACAGTGACGCTATGGGTCATAATGTCTAACACTTATGCATGTTAATATATATTCTAAGCATAAAAACTCATAAAACATGCAAAGAACATAAACTTAAACATACTAACTATCATAAGAACTCTAATTAAAAATAAAGAAATAAAAAGACTTACTTAAACCGAAGACTCCTCCAGTCCTCCCTCCAATCGACATGCTTTTCTCGAACTCAGTAAACTCTTCCACGTTCCAAAGAGCCACCCAAGTGTGTGGCCTCCAAAGGTGCACACACCAAAGCCAAAACTCAACGGCAAGACTACGCCTGAGTGCACAAGTATTTTGCCTTTGGTGTTAGCCTAGGCAAATACCTCAAAAATTTTAACTTGAGATTCCTCTAGTCAATTAGACTTAAGGATCCTCAAAATCAGTGGCTTACTCTTAAACTTTAGAGTTGCTCACTTAAATAAACCCAAGATATGAAAGGTTTTGGTGTAAAAATTTGTAAAGAATTCTTTGGGTTTATATAAGTGCTCCAAAGACAACAAAATTAATTAAGAATCTGATATGGGATAAATGCTAATTAAATCTTAGCCATTGGATCTTAATATAGTGGTTTAATGAGATTATAAAACCCTAATAAGAGTTCAGGCCGAATTAGAATTTAAAACAAATAAAAAAAAAACGCTGATTTTAATTTTTTTTTCTTATTCATTTTTCCAATTCCGAAAGTGCCCCTATCTTCATTCACCAATCCCTAAGCCACTTTGGAACCTCATAAATTATGTGTTCAATAATTAAACACAATGAACCATTTATGAACAATTCCTATAGCATTCATATATGCTGTTAAATTTGTATTGTGCACTGTTAACCATTGATTTCGACTTTGTTTTGTGTGACCTTTTGGGTTCCCCTCAATTTGGACATGAAATGAATCGTGATAATTTAATCGAACATAAATTATCCTCCGATCAGATGGTCGTTCGATTTCAATGACCAAGGTTGACATCTAGCAACTTGCAAAGGCCCCCAAATGAGAAGGAAAGATATATACCCATTCTGTATGCGATTTACATATGACACGGTCTCTCGCCTCACTGTATCCCCACCGTTTGACCTAGGGTATGGAAAGTGTCGACCCTTATAGTCAAAGGTATGATGTTGATAGTGTCAGGAATCGCGCTAACCCAAGAATCTGTTGGAGTTTAATCAAGTCCACAAGATCACAAACAATGCATAAAAATCACATATGAACACATCAAAGGAGGTGGCGGAATCAACTCACATTGAATTTCGGTTTTGATGTTTGAAGAACAAGGTGCGATTTTTGCTCCCTCCAAGTCACGGCAATGGCTTTCCTTGACAGTGGGCTGTGCGATTTTGATCCTCTTTGTACCTCCAAGAATCGGCCATGCAAGACTCCATTGAAGCTCCAAGCTTCAAGCTTCCATGCTCAAAGATTTCGTTTCCCTATCACCTATGTATCACTCAAGGTGTGCTAGCACTTGTTCATCTTCCATTTTGCTTCTCAAAATTTCGGTGTAACCAGAAAAATGAGAGAAGAAATCGCACCATGCGTGAAGGAGATGAAGAAGAAAAAGAGAGGGAGAGGAAGAGTTACGTGATTGCGTTTTAAGAGAGAGAGAGTAACCGAATTTTTTTTAAGTGAAAAGGAAAAGAAAAGTAATATATATTTATTCATTTATTTTCCAAAAATAAATAAAACATATATATCTTCCAAACCTTTTCATATTCCAACACTTTTACTTTTAACTTTAAGTCATATCACATCACTTTTCACATCACATCTATTCACTTTAATAAGTGACATATTGTCAAGTCACATCACTCAAAGTGACAATTGATTTGACGATTGACGCGACTAGCGATTTGACGCTTGATGTGACTCGCGTGCCGCGCTCGAATTCGAAATGCGAATGCGCTCGCAATCACTCTCGGGCTCGGGTTCGCTAATTCCAAATTAACGAATTTTCCGTCGCGTCGTAATTAAATGATTACGCCTAGCGAATTCACTATTCACGTCGCTAACGAATTAATTCTAAATTAATTCGTTCGCCCGAATTAAAATCTAATTTTAATTCCGCGTCGAAATCCAATTTCAATTAATATATCGAATATATTAATTTTATCGATTAATTCCAAATTAATCGTTCTCTCTCTTTAATAATATTTTATCCCATATAAAATATCTCCGTAATTAATCCCAGATTAATTTTCTCTCTCTTCGAATTAATCCCAGATTAATTCTATCTCTCTCTTCTAATTAATCCCAGATTAATGAAAGTGCGAGTAATACGTCATCGGTGAATCTTCAGGAAGCGACCATGAGATCTCCGGATATGTTGGCAGTAAATACGATCGTCGGACTGTCCGAACACGTAAGTACCTCGTACTACGTCTATATCGATTTACAAGACAAGGTTGGCTTCTAGCAAAGCGCCATGCCTACCCAATTCTCCAGAAATATTCTTACAGGAATATATAGATCTGTATCAAGCGTAGTATACCGTAGTATTGTGTATATCGGCCCAGTATCGGATAATCACGTGCTAGGGCTGGGGCTGGATAAGTGTCTGCCCCGTCCGAAACAAATGTCGGATGTCTGGTATCATAGTCTCTATAATCGGATATACATGACCTGGTCACAATATCCCGATTGGTTGCGCAACACTCAAGAGCACTAGTACCGTATCCTGCGTGACATCATCTCCAAATGACTGAAGTGACACTTCCATCTTGACATCACACCCAATACACTACGACTCTCTGATAAACCCAGAAATGGTGTACACAGAACCCGTTTAAAGTCCCCTACCACCAAGACCAAAGTCTATCGATTATCGTAAGTATTAGCGATGTAAGTCTCAGGTTAAGACCATACACACCTACCTTGATTTCGGCCTCCCATAGACACATAGTCATAATACCAATGGGATTCCGAGGGGTCTATCCAGAGCGAAGCTGTTTCCCGTACCATCGGTGAAACACGACCTCCTATCGCACTTGCATAAGTATCCAATACTTATATATATGAGAACTATGCCGTTGTGCCCTCACAAACGCGCACAAGTGCAATACTAGCCTATTCCGCATTATCGATGTCCAGTCTCGATAATACTACGGCTAGGGATATTTATGTTGGATAATATGACCCATAGCGTCACTATTTGTACAGATCACGGTGTTGCTGTACAAATTAACTATGTGACAAGGAAATTGCACTCCCATCATTTGTGATTAGATCACCATAGATGTATAAATGAAGAGAGGTCCATATGATTAGTTCCTGGATTGAGATGATATGAGACAGTATCAATCCCCGAAGGATTAATCATTAAATATCCCTAGCCGAAGTATTATCGAGACTGGACATCGATAATGCGGAAAGGCTAGTATTGCACTTGTGCGCGTTGTGAGGGCACAACGGCATAGTTCTCATATATATAAGTATTGGATACTTATGCAAGTGCAATAGGAGGTCGTGTTTCACCGATGGTACGGGAAACAGCTTCGCTCTGGATAGACCCCTCGGAATCCCATTGGTATTATGACTATGTGTCTATGGGAGGCCGAATCGAGGTAGGTGTGTATAGTCTTAACCTGAGACTTGCATCGCTAATACTTGCGATAATCGGTAAACTCTTGTCTTGGTGGTACAGGGCTTTAACCGGTTCTGGGTACACCGCTTCTGGGTTTATCAGGGAGTCGTAGTGTATTGGGTGTGATGTCGAGACGGAAGTGTCACTTCAGTCATATTGGAGTAGATGTCACGCAGGATATGGTACTAGTGCTCTTGAGTGTTGCGCAACCAATCGGGATATTGTGACCAGGTCATGTATATCCGATTATAGAGACTATGTTACCAAACATCCGACATGTGTTTCGGACGGGGCAGACACTTATCCAGCCCCAGCCCTAGCACGTGATTATCCGATACTGGGCCGATATACACAATACTACGGTATTCTACGCTTGATACAGATCTATATATTCCTGTAAGAATATTTCTGGAGAATTGGGTAGGCATGGCGCTTTGCTAGAAGCCAACCTTGTCTTGTAAATCGATATAAACGTAGTACGAGGTACTTACGTGTTCGGACAGTCCGACGATCGTATTTACTGCCAACATATCCGGAGATCTCATGGGTCGGTTCCCGAAGATTCACCGATGACGTATTACTCGCACTTTGATTAATCTGGGATTAATTAGAAGAGAGAGATAGAATTAATCTGGGATTAATTCGGAGAGATAGAATTAATCTGGGATTAATTCGATGAGAGAGAAAATTAATCTGGGATTAATTGCGGAGATATTTTATCTGGGATAAAATATCATTAAAGAGAGAGAACGATTAATTTGGAATTAATCGTATAAAATTAATATATTCGATATATTAATAGAAATTGGATTTCGACGCGGAATTAAAATTAGATTTTAATTCGGGCGAACGAATTAATTTAGAATTAATTCGTTAGCGACGTGAATAGTGATTTTGCTAAGCGTAATCATTTAATTACGACGCGACGGAAAATTCGTTAATTTGGAATTAGCGAACCCGAGCCCGAGAGTGATTGCGAGCGCATTCGCATTTCGAATTCGAGCGCGGCACGCGAGTCATATCAAGCGTCAAATCACTAGTCGCGTCAATCGTCAAATCAATTATCACTTTGAGTGATGTGATATGACATGTTGTCACTTTATTAAAGTGACATGATGTGAATATAGAAAAGTGATTGCTTGAAAGTTGATAGGACTTTTGTATATATATATTTATTCATTTACTTGGTAAATGGAATAAAGATATATGTATATAAAAATCATTCTCTCTCTTGGACCATGTGTAGTAACGGTTTGGCAAATCTTTTTGCCATTCACGTGACTCACTTGCTTTGGTCATTATTGTTCACGTTTTTTGGACATTCACGTGACACTCTCTTTTTGCCTTTTGTCTTCACGATTTTGGAGCATCATAAAGTTAGTGAGCAAAAAAGTCTCTTCCCTCTCTTTCTCTTCTCTGCATCTCACGGCATCACTGCCGATTTCTTCTTCAATTTTCTGGTTCACCGAATTTTTGAGAAGCAAAATGGAAGATGATTAGTGCTAGCACACTCTAGGAGTGATACAAAGGTGATAGGGAAGTGAGTTTGTGAGCATGGAATCTCAAAGCTTGGAGCTTTAATGGAGTTCTCACATGGCCGAAAATGGTGAAGATCTACACGCCCAAAACCGAGCAGTCCACTGACTTTGGAAGCCATTGCCGAGCATGTTGAGGAGCTCAAAAACGCATCTTGTTCTTCATTTCATCAAAACCGAAATTCAAAGTGAGTATATTCCGCACCTCCTTTGATGTGTTCATATGTGGTTTTTTATGCATGTTTATGATCTTGTGGACTTGTTTGAACACTTTCAATGGTATCAGAGCTTTTGATGCATGAAAACCGAATTAGGGTTCTTGAGTAAATTTGGGGCTTTTTGATTTTGGCTTGATTATGACAAATTGATTGTTCAAGAATGCTTATATATGATCTAATTTGAGATATATGTAATCAATTTGAAAAAAAAAAAATTGATTGGATTGATTTTCCCCAATTTGCAAATTTTTGTCAAAACTTTAATTTGGGTAAACTCGATTTAGGCATGATTTGGTTGAATTGTTTG